>CALYDF020010180.1:0-10189 GCA_944474145.2 Dicrocoelium dendriticum
AAATATCAAATTCGGTACTTCCTTAACAACACATCGCTAACAATGCTGCTTCTCACATGCTGACCTTGCATTTTCACGTTCCTACTTTTAACCTATCCTGATCTAGGCGAAACGCCATTGATTGTTCAATTTTCACCGTGCGCGGTTTGGCTTACCTCGAAATGTGCACGAATAAAAACTTTATATATTTAGGTATTACCATTCAAACGGTTTGAAGGCAGGGTTTTAGGACGTGGTGGGTTTTCGCCTGGGGAGCGTTCCCCTATAAGGGTCACACATGCCCGTTTAACAACGCTGCGGCGTGCCTGGTGTGACTCGCCCCCGAATAAAGTCAATGCCCAAAAGCTCACCCTGGCAACTTAACCAGGGCAACCAGTTCACAATATCTCGTTATATTTTGGATACATACACGAAAAACTCTTCCCTGGTTCTGCCATCCGTCTCCACTCTATATATTACCCTGTTACATATCCTGAACCCGTACTTTTGCCGCATCATTAACGACTTCGTACCTGACCAGTGCATCTTTCAGTTCGGTCGCTTCTGTATATTTTGCGAACAGCGCATTTCGTGCAATGCAACATGGCGGTTGCGGAACAGTCCCTTGTAAAGTTTGAGCAGGCCAGAGGTGAGGTGCCTAAACGTATTCAGTAATGAAGTGGTTGGCTAGCCGAACAACCTCCTCCTGTTGCCAGCTGGGTGGTTCGGGTTTAACCCGTTCCAGCAAATAGTTCGGCGACAGTGTTCCAGGACGTGGTGGGTTTTCGCCTGGCAAGCGTTCTCCCTATAATAAGCCACAAATGTCTGCTTATCAACACTGCGACGTGGCGGATGTGACTCGCCACAAAATAAAGTCACTGGCCCGTGGATATCCGGAAAGTGCTATCCAACCCAAGGACATCAATCGCTTATGCTCACATTCCTGAGGACAACAAACAGTCAAAAATGCTGCGGCACATTTAAAGACACAAGCTACATTCATACACAAATTGGTTGGCGGCATCCGGTTTCGGATTTGCCTGTCACTGTGGCAAGCCACAGGACGCCTGCGCCTACAGAGGGACCATGGATGGCTTGCGCTGCACCACCCACAGCTCCAACCACATACCCCATATCCAGTGTAAACCCGAAGGAATAAGACCGGGAGGCATGCGGATGGGAACCACGTTTCATCAACGGAGCCGGCCCACACTCCTTCACAGGCAAACACAAGCACATTGTATTTGGGGAATCAAGCGCACACAAGGCGGTGGCTGGACCGTAGTCCGCTTCATACTGAGTGCATGGAACCACTCTTCGAGCCTAACACGGCCACAAGAACCGTACACCCCGTCCCCTCCAGCAACGACCAACTGTCTCCTGGAGCCAGTATGAACGATGTAGTGGGTAACAGACAGGTAGGCACCTTGTCAACATGCACATCAAGCGCAGCCACACCGGGGATATCAAACAACAGCCAATCACTTGAGAGAGTGAGAAAGAAAAAGAGAAAAACTCGATTAATGCATAAGGAAACGGTGACATAAACCTTAATTAAATAGCATACGTAATAAGTTGTTTACAAACAGATCCTAGCTAAGTGCACGAGGTCAGGAAGTATAGTTCACGGAATGCCACAAACACAAAAATGCTAGGGAAATCGAATACAACTGGCTGAAGCGATGTGTGCAAGTTAATGGAATAGAGTACAGGGAGATATTTATATGAGAAAGAAAAGCAGTAAGGTAAAAACTGTAAACCCACCACCTGAAATAAAGAGACTTAGCATGCAAGCACGCGGTTAGTAAATCGAATTCAGCGTGCCTACAAACGCTGCGCCGGCTCGTCGTAATTCTCTGCATTACCCGTCGTCGCTTCTGTAGTGGCCCCAAAGGACCTAGCTCATGGCCCACTAGACATTTATATGAGAAAGAAAGGCATTAGGAGAGAACCGAAAACCCACCACCTGAAATAAAGAGACTTAGCATGCAAGCACGCGGTTAGTAAATCGAATTCAGCGTGCCTACAAACGCTGCGCCAGTGCTGCCTACGTTCACTGCGGGATCCGTCGTCGCTTCGGCAGTGGTCCCGAGTGACCTCTCTCATGGCTCACTAGGCCTGCCTGACTAAGGCACTCGCGACCGCATGTTCTACAGCACAATGCGCTCGATGTCGATGGAGTACAATTCATCGGTGCTTGCCGCTTCCGCACTTGCCGCTTCTTCTCTGCATGCATGAGGGCTTTCTCTCGCACTCCAGCAACTGCCTTCGTGATTAGATCGCGCCATGCACCACGATCAACCGCCTTCGATTCCCATGATCTGCAATCAAGATTAGAACGTGTGAGGCTCACTTTAATCATGTCCTGGTAACGTAACTTGGGTTTCCCAGCATGCCGCTTCCCTATACTCAGCTGACCGTATAAAAGTTGTTTCGGTATTCGCGTCGAATCCATACGGCTCACATGACCGAGCCATCTCAGGTGTCGCAGTAAAAGTATGCCGTCCACTGCATACATCCCACTTCGGCGCAACACTTCCGTGTCTGCAACTCTGGCGCCCCAGCCGATCCGCAAAATTCGTCGCACACACTGCTGATGGAACCGCTCGAGATATCGCACATCCCGACGGTACATCGTCCACGTTTCACTGCCGTATAGAAGAACGGACAGTACCATGGATTTGTACACCATCAGCTTCGTGCCAATGCTAAGCTGATGGTTGTTCCACACTCGGTACTCAAGCTTACCGAATGCCGCTGCCGCCTTCGACACGCGATTACGCAACTCAACGTGTAGCTGCTGATCAGTCGACATCACACTCCCAAGGTAGCAGAAGCGGGAGGTGGTTTCCAATACTTCAGCACCAATGCTGATTTGCGGCAATATTGAAGATTGCACCTCCGGTGAAGGCTGAAAGAGACAGACAGTTTTGCTTGTGTTGATGGTGAGCCCGAATTTGGCCGCTGTCGAAGCCAGAGCACTAGTCATGTGCTGCAACTCATCCGCGCTGTGTGAAAACAACGCACAGTCGTCAGCAAACAGCAACATACGGATAGTTGTCTCACAGACTAGAGTTCTCGCACCGAAACGACGGATGTTCAGCAACCCACCATCAATACGGTGCTCCACACGAACACCGTAAGCACAAGCCGCATCAAAAGCACAAGACAACATTGCATGAAGATAGATATTAAACAGGGCAGGAGCTAAGACACAGCCTTGCTTCACACCAGAGACAACTGTAAAGTCATCAGAGGTCTCTCCACTCAGCTGCACCCTCGCTCGCATACCACTGTGCAGACATTCAATTAAACTTACAAACTTACGCGGGCAACCAAACTTACCCAACACCAGCCATAGTGCCTCGCGGTTCACCGTATCAAATGCCTTGGTGAAATCAACAAAAAGCGAGTACAAAGGCTGGTGTCGTTCTCTGCACTTCTCTTGCAACTGACGAGCCGCAAACACCATATCTATAGTGCTGCGACCCGAACGGAATCCACATTGCTCTTCCGCCACGTTTGGTTCCACAATCTGACTCACGAGGCGATTGAACAGGATTCGGGCAATCACCTTGCCCACACAACTCAGCAAGTTGATGCCACGATAATTCGTGCAACATTGCTTGCTACCTTTGCCCTTGTACAGTGGTATCACAAGGGCATCCTTCAGCTCAGAAGGCACTTCCTCCTCAATCCACACGCGTTGCACCAAGTGGTGCAGCGCAGTCAGCAACGCGGGTCCACCGTGTTTCAATACTTCAGGTGGGATCCCGTCACCTCCGGCACATTTGCCGTTTCGCAGCTGAGCAAGTGCTCTCTGTGTCTCATCCAGTCTCGGCGTATCTGCCAGATCCGCCTTCACATCATGCTGCTTCAGGCCGTTCAATGCAGGCCAGTCGATCTCTGAACGGTTGTTCAAGAGACAGTCAAAGTGTTTCCGCCAGACCTGCATTATGTCTGCAGTCTGGGTGCAGGTAGCGCCTGAACTACCATCGATCAGTGTCCTCAGCGGCTCCAATCTCGGTCCATACACCGCCTTCAAGGAGTCAAAGAATTCCTTGTGTTGACGGCGTTCGGCGTAGCATTCCATCTGCTTCGCCTTCTCCGTCCACCATGCATTTTTAATGCGACGGAGCTCTCGGGTCAGTCGCCGTCGAAGTTTGCGAAACTGATTCTTCTTCCCCAAGTCACTGGGGTCTGCCACATGTGCAGCAAATGCTGCATTCTTCTCTGACACCAATGCGTCAATCGTCACATTGTTGTCATCAAACCAATCAGGCCGCTTACAGTTTGCGCGCCCGATGGTCTCCTCCGCAGCAGCTGTCACCCGGTCGCGAATGTGGTGCCACAGGTCGCCCACTGTGGCTATACAGTCCACATCACCACACAGGCGTGCAGCCATCGCCTTCTCCAGCTCAGCACGTTTCGCCACAGTGCCGAGGGAGAGAATGTTAAATTTACGCCGATTCACGGCTGGATTGCAATACATCGATTTACGAAAATATATGTACAGTTTGGTCCGAACCAATTTGTGATCAGTGCCACACTCAGCTCCACGCAGTACACGTGTCATGCGCACTTCACGCATATCACGCTGACGTACGATGACATAGTCGAGCAGGTGAGCGTGACCACTCCGTGGGTGCGTCCAAGTTGCTATATCACTCGCACTCAGTGCAAACCGAGTGTTCGTGATCGTCAGGCCGTGAGTGGCACACAGTGAGAGCAGCCTGTCACCGTTCGCATTCGCTGAACCAATGCCATGCGCACCGATAACATCTGTCCACGCTGATGCATCACGCCCAACGCGCGCATTGAAATCACCCAGCAGAAATAGTCGGTCGCTCCTCGGCACAGACCGTATCACGGAGGATAGCTCAGTGTAGAACTGATCATGCGTGTCATCAGGATAACACATGGTCGGACCGTACGTGCTTATAAAAGTAGCAAACTTACCTCTTCCGAGTCGCAGGCGAACAGTCATCAGCCGCGCGCTGATGCCCGTTGGTTCACCCACCAGCTGGCCATGGAGGCTATCGGATATTGCAAATCCGACCCCATGTTCACGTGGTGCTGAGGCGGCGTTCCCCACCCAGTAGAATGTGTAGCCAGCACCTGCTTCATGTAACTTACCTTGCTCAGCGAGCCGAGTTTCACTGAGCGCCGCAATATCGATGTGGCAGCGCGCCAGCTCCATTGCGACCAGTGCAGTGCGTCGCTCCGGGCGCTCGCTCGAGTTCCGGTCCAGTAGTGTGCGCACGTTCCAACACCCGATGCTGAGTGCTTTGCGCGCAGGCATACGATTGCATTGGTGGGCAATCGCACGCGAGGTGGTCGTTGTGCTTCGGAGGTTTGCTTGAGGGACTCCACCCGGAGCCTTTGGCTCAATAGCCTGACCCACAAGGCAGTGGGTGGTTTGGAGGTTTGCTTGAGGGACTCCACCCGGAGCCTTTGGCTCAATAGCCTGACCCACAAGGCAGTGGGTGGTTTGGAGGTTTGCTTGAGGGACTCCGCCCGGAGCCTTTGGCTCAATAGCCTGACCCACAAGGCAGTGGAGAGCAGATCCAGCTCGGGAATGTGATTGCAGAGACAGATGGGGATCTGCTTGACGGCCGTCACACGCAGCCTTTGAGGTTCTGGAACAATTATCATATGTTTTGCGACCGTAATTGGATACGCACCTGCGACCACGGCCAGACGCAGGTGGGTTTTTGGCGGGTTTGCACCAATTTGACCAGGGGCTGCCTGGCTTGAGGCGGGCAGTAGCAAACCATTGAACACCCGGAGGTGTCCTCCCACCGTCAGAGACAATGCGTGGCACTCGTGCTCTACGCCAATCGAGCATTGAGAATATCACCCGTAACCTGTTGTCTCCCATGGCTAGGTTTTACGGGAAGTGGGCCATCGACCACTTCCTAACCTCCGGAGAGGATGGACTAGGATACTGCCAGGGCGCCCAATCCTGACAGGAGAACGACTCGGGTCCTCAGCCAAAGCCTTCGATTAAATGAACACCCGAAAGGCAGCGGGTCTAGCACATGGTCAGTTAGCTGACTCATGCGGATTGGTGTCCTGGATCTTAGCAGGGAGAAGGGCGAAACCTAACTCCCACCCAGCGGTCGCCACGTGGAGGCGCCCAGGACATGAGACTATGGCGCAACAGTAGCAGCAGTGGGTAGACCATCTGTCAGGAACTAGCCACCACCAGTCTCAGCGCACCATAGGCTCTCCCGCCTCATAAACAAATACATACGTATATACACTCATACACTTAAATACACTGTTATGCCAAACATGTACTTTTGTACATTATTGATCACACTGTTAGCTAAACATGATCATGCCTGTAAAGGTGTGTCTCGCATGGTCGAGAATAAAAGTTTATTTAAGTAATTATTTTATTATTTACCTATGTCAGCTAAGTCATCGGTTCGTGGCATCATTTTTAACGGTAGACGATGCTACCTAGGTTCACATAGCCCATTGCAACCGTGGTGTACATGTTCGACCTAAGCTTCGCAACTGCTTGGTGGCTCCATTCTGATCTGCAGACGATAATACATAGATTCAGGAAGACTAATGCAACCGTTTTGTAAGTACACTATCTCAAGCATGGTAACCCATAGTGGCTTCATTACGAGATACAGGTCTTGGAGAAGAGCCTGGACGTTGAGCCACGGGCTCCTTTGCTTGTGGAACGAAGGAACATTCGGAACAGAACTGTCCATACTCTTCAGACCAGCTCGACAAGCATCAAGTAGGATGAGTCAAACAAGCTGATGCATAAGAAGTACGCTACAGTTGCTTCAGCGTCGTTTGAGAAGTTGCGCCCGTCCTCATTGCGAGCGGTTAACCGGCGGCTTTTCATCTGAATTCCATAAATTTTGGGGTAAATACACCCGTCTAGGCGATTTCTTCATGGATGGCAGGCTGATTTTCCGTAACGCAGTGGAATACCACGCCGCCCTTCCTGTGGGTAGCTGCGCTTGCCGTTAGCTGTGGACCTAACATTTTGCGTACTTACGTGTTTCAGTCGGCAGGCAATACTTTCAGAGCTCTGTTGGTACTGCTTAGCGTTTCCTCGGCTAAACGTACTGCAGTACCTGTGTATAGAAGCCTTTGAAGCGCTTCCGAAGACGTGCGTGACGCTATCCGCTCCCAGACTCCGAACAAGTGTTTTATACTGTGGGACCTTAATCTAACGAAAGTTGGCTGGGCAGACCTTGCAACTAGGCGGAAGCCACTTTCGGTGCAGATCCGCTAGAGCTTACGCTACAAGTACTGTTGCATCATTCGTGGACCACCCAATAGGTACATGTATTCTCAAGTACCGTATATGTTTGATCTACTTTTTGCCAAGTCACTATACATCGTAGGCAATAGCACTTACAGCTTTACCTTAGTTGTGAGTAATCATGTCTGTTTATCCTTTAGGTGTGCTCTGACCAGGCGTCACCAGAGCGTCGCTGAGCCAAGTATAAAGATACAGCGAGCTAACTACCAGGCAATTGGTCTCAAGGCTTTTGGGTTGCCTTGCAAATGACTTCCTTTCTCCTTAGCTTCCATTTTCTGTCTAGTTCTACCCTATTTCACGTGACGTACGCAGCGGAGACTGCTGGTACAGAGAACGGAAGCAGTAATTGCTTAAACATAGTGTATTGCGGTTGTATTATTTTATATCCCTCGAGCTCTCGTAGCACCTTATCATTTCCTAGCTCAACGATCCGCTCAAGAAAGAACACTCAAGGGCGTTTCCTGTCGTTCCAGTCCCATCTGAATTTGAAATTGTACGGTGCTACATGGATACACAAAGCCTGATGCAGCCTATTGCCATTCGTCTATTTCTGCCATGGTATCGCTTTATAGCTTCATTATGAAATGTGGATGATGTTACTTAGAACCACATAGCATTGCTGCAACCGAAATATAAACGATCTAGCTGAACCACGCTATCGTTTGATACCGATATTCCAACCTGTGAACGGTGCCACCCTGCATCTCGTAGCCTGATACAGCCATTTGATTAATGGTGTAACAGACAAATCATCGCTTTGTTTGCTCTATTACGCATTGGGGGCGGTGCTACATGGATTCACAGTGCTCGATGTAACCGCTATTTATTTGGTCTATCTCAGAAAAGCCATCGCTTGGCGGCTCTAATCTTTCTGCTGACGATGCTGGCTGGTTTCCATAAGTTTCATGCAGTTGCGGTATAATCGGTCCATCTCCGCCAAGCCAACGCGCGGTAGATCAGTTCATTATCCTTGGCCATGTCATGGGAGATGTTTATTATATTGCTTCTCTCATTTGTAGATACAAATCACCGATCGTTCGCAATCAACCGTGCTAATCCGCTTCCCAATTACTAACTGCGTAACCATGTCATGAAAGTTCTCCCGCTGCGCAGGTAAAATAACCCATACCTCATTGAGTTGGTGTGTGGCCGTTGCGCCTTACAGTACGCCACATATTAACGAACACTGCATAGAAGTGAACCTCCACCGCAGCTAGAGTTAACTATACAAAGAAATAATTAAATAAATAGCTAAACAGTTAATCTCGGCAATGTGACGCATGCCTACGAGGGCATAATCAAATAAGTGCAATTATAACGAGGTCTCATAGCAATCGAAACTTTGACAATCGGAGAGTGTACAGACGTTCCTATTTGAAACTATACAAATAGAACAGAAGTAAATATGAAGAAAGCCCATTGTCTCGAGTTCGCACACGTTCGTATGGGCAGAGTTGGTCTGTATAAAGTGCAGTAACCATTCAGCCACGAGCAGCTCAAGAACTAGAACTGAGCAATTAGAAAATAACTGGTGAAGAGCAAGCTCAATCGTGTAGACGCGGTAATTTGGGTCCAAATGCGTGTAGCGTAAAACACAATGGTGAAGGCGCGGAAGACGACGCGGCGACGAAATATGCAGATAAAAAAGTGTAGGGGCGTATCAAGCATGATAATAGGTGGTCCTGGTCAGCTTGCTAGTGTGAACTAATGGACTGTGACTTTTTTACTTGACGAGTCACCTCCGCAACGTACCAGGGTTGTTAAGAGGACTTTTGTGGCTTTTTATAGGAAGAACGCTTGTCAGGCAAAAACCCACCACCGCCTGAAACACTGCCATCGATTCATCCGAAAGCAAATCTGCAACTGGCCATGCTTCTTGTTGATCGATTATTGGTTTCGTTAGTCGCAGTCAGGATACATCCATAACTTTTGCTGGCTGATGCATGATGTGCACGGGACTGTATCATCCATGAGTCCTGTCATTTCCTGACGAAAGGTTACCGCCCATACGGTAGGTAAACTATAAGTTGAACATGTTTGGAATGTTTTGTATCTGTCGTCCGTAGAGCCGCGTAATGTGTCCTAGGGGTATCCAAAGTAATATCCTGTTGAACCAATTACTAAAGGGAGGAGAATGGCCAAACACAATTGTTCAGGCCCGGAAAAGCCGCTAGTTGCCCGGAATAACAAACCGGAAACCTTCCCTGGGTAATTTGTCTTTATCGGGAACACGGGCATTCACGGCCAAGTGGAGGATGAACGTAGTGTGCGCTGTTCCAGACGTGGTGAGTGAAAAGAATTTCAATAGGGTAAATGGCCGAACCCATTTGTCCTTGCCGTAGTGAAAATAGTATGGTGTTGGGATATTTTCAAGTTATGTGCGCAGCATAGGCAGGAAAACCTGCTTCCGGTCAAATGAAATGTCCGAGTTGGCATTATATATCAGCGACTATACTCCCAATAATCACTATGTGAAGAAGAGGCGAGCTGAACCCAATTGTTTGTGCCTCAGCGTAGTGGCATCCATCCAATGAACAATGAACAATGACTGAACAATGGTTTGTCACGGGATAAAAGCAAGTGTTTGACACGTCCCGTAGGATGGTAGCGGTGAATATGATGCAATTAAAATATGTCCGGGACATCTATCGAATGTCTGCCGAGATGAATACTTTGATACTTAACATCAGTGTGAAATGAAAAAATTATCGCGCGTAAACGTTCAGAAAGACACTGGGGTACAGCGATAGTTGAGGTAAGGAGTGAGAAAAGTAAAATATGGTCTCTAACTTAGGTCCATTCGATACATAAATCCTGTTGAAAACATGCGTGGAGTAATCCACAATAGAGGAACTTAAGTAACAAAAGGTTGGAAGCTAAGAGCAACATCTAGCCGTTATTTGAAAACATCCA
>CALYDF020010181.1:0-10189 GCA_944474145.2 Dicrocoelium dendriticum
TACAGGTTCAGCATTTCCTGTCAACATTGCAACATTTTCCAAGAAATTATTCCACCTGCACACGCCCATGTCAAACGATTCTGACAGGATGTCATTTATAAAACTCACACATTGTACGAGCTGTAACCAGCACATCCAGCTGAGTTGTACACAATGTACATTAATCAAGTAAATATTGGCAGAATATTGAAAGCTGTTCATTTTAATGCCAGTAACGAAAAGTGAGAAGGGCAACCATTGATTTTAAATGCTCATCAGTGGTCTTGATAGGCTTGAGAAAAAAATGATTAAAATGTGTCACCAAATAATGTTTACTTGAGGATACCAAATCTCCCAATTTTAACGCAAATTACAAAATAAAAATCAATAATCATTAACCAACACATCTAGGGGTAAAACGTAGAAACTGCTTAAATGTTAAACATTAGTATGATATTAAAAATGTAATAAGATATGCATTGTTGATGAATTTGCTTGAAATTTAACAGCTGTTTATTTTAATTTGTGTTAGTCTTTATGCTACGTCTTGGAAAAAGATGAATTATGTTATTTTTTGACACATTTCTTAGTTAACTCAAGTAAGCTTAATCAGCATATGCTTTACGTTTCCAAATGGTTGCTTTTTCATTTTACATTAAAAGCAATAAATATATCAGTGTTACCAACAACAATATCAAAAATGTTAATGGACATAAACATGAGAAGCTTGTATCCACATAACTCGAGTTTTGTTTGAACAATTAAACAAAGATTCTATAATGCTGGACCTAATATTTAAATTTTTTATTCAACTACAATAGGACAAGTTGACGCGGAAATCCGGCTTCCTAATTAATTGCAACATAGGCTAAAGGTTGGCTCAAAAAACGTAGGCCCGGTATCGTGCGCGGTATCTGGGAAATTAAACTAAACATATAAACATAATCTTTTGATTCCAGTCAATTTGGAAGTGTTTTGAACAAAACATCCGACAGTTTATTTTTGAAATCCGATATATCTACGGTAAATGTTGTAAAATATGATGTTAGACGAAAAATGCAACGGTAGATTTTAAAGAGCCGCCATACTGGTACTGAATAAGCAGCATGGTATATTTGGTTATATAGGGAGTTTATGTATAAGTGCTCCGAAAGAAATCAAAATTAAATATAATATTAATGGACAGAAATCACTTGTAGCAAATTTAAGTTTCTAGTACAGTTTTTTATTCCCATTTTGTATTTTAACTTCCAATTGTATCCAAACGAATTCGGGATGATTAATAAAACGACGACAGGAGAGGATATAATAATCCAAGTAAATCTAACCTGAAAATTATTTCTGCTGTTTTTTCATCACTTTTCTGCGAACTATTTGCTACTTACATTCTAAAGCTTAGATGCATAGGAATGCACTTTTTTTATGTATGCTTTGTAGTCTGGGCTGATTGCTATGTAATCCGTACATCGCGACATCATTTTTGATCAAATTTTCTACTAGAGATTCCAAATTGTACATGCTTTACTCCGGATCTTGATAGTTAAAAACTTATACTGCGCTTGCGAGAAAACATTAAATGTTACTTTGATGCGGTGTTCCATTCCATGCAAAATATTAACAATTAATTGTAAATAATATATCTGTGGTTTACAATATATCTAATTGGTTATCAATGTATTTACTTTAAGATGCACGGAGTGAAGTTTTGGTGAGTAACACTCCACCAGTTTCATCTATGCCTCCGTTTGATCAGAAGGTTGGAAAATTTTAATATGAATAAAAGGCAGCTGTGTTATTTAGCGCAACATTTTCTAATATTTTCTATATTAATTCTATATATTTTCCACGTTTTCCTTCCTACTCTAGTAAAGTAAAACTTACCATTCATTTTAACACAAGTAATTGGGTGATTCTGGAACAGTTATATAAGACCATTGTGCAATGGCAACACTGCGCTCAGTAGCATGTTCCAACCGTGCCGTTGCTTAAAACACTTGAGATACACGGTTAATGATGCGTTAACGTAAGAAATTAATGGAGGCAAGCTTTGATGAATGGGAAAAAATGTATTCCAAACTCTAGACATAGGAGAAACTCCTTATATTTTACATCAAAAGCACGCAGCCGACGTAAAATATCAGGTGGAAACCCTGGTGAACGGTGCACTTCCACCAATGCAATAGTAAGCCAGGTTACATTATCTGCATATTGCATATTAAAAAATAAACATATATTCCATTTTCCAGTTTTAGATAAACTTCGAAAAATAAAATTATTTTTGCTATTTATTTTGTTAGGCTTTGTAAGTATACTTCGATAAATGGCAAAGGTATGTCGAACTAGCATTATCAAGCAGTGAGATTGCTGTTCTGCCTGATGTGTTACTGAGCAGCGGGAAAAAATTCATTGGACAACCTGAAACTGTTATAATATTTCTCAAAAAAATTCTAATTTTTGCAAGATGTTTCACAGAACTTGTGAACATTGCTGTGGCCAGCCGTTGTGTATTGCACATGAACAGATTAAATTAAACATGACAAGGAATTAGATAATATTAAATGCGCTTCCTAATTATTATGACAGCATTACTCTAGATTTCTAATTTTGAACTAGAACTAAACGTCGTAATACCACAAAGAAAATACCTTTTTGAGTTTGCAAAATCATTGAAAACGACTCAGCAGGAATGCCGTCAAAAATCTTACCAACTGTGTTCTAACGATCAATAAATTATCTCGCTTAATTAGCTCAAAGAACGCCTCAGAACCGGTCGTGTTTATCCTGTAACTTTTCACATGTTTTGCTCGGAACTTTCATGAAGTGTTGTGTGGCAATTTGAGACCAGTCCTCGTCTGAACCATAAGGTGGAAAATGTGTGCATGTGTGTTTACTAGCAGTTTGCGAAATGAAATAACTCAGTATTTTCCAGAAAATCATGCTGTGCAACGCAACTCATACATTGCTGGGCAGAACAACTTAAGCATTTAAACTGTCTCCATTTTGCAAACTCGACTGGCATATTAACCCGAATTATTAGCTGAAAAAATATTAAGGTATTCAAACGAGTGCGAAATGGTTGTTTTTGGCTCCAAAATTAAATAAATTTATGTAGTTTCGTTGGGTAATGAAAAGTGTTAAAGTTAAAAGTACTATTTATTTACATAGTGCGAAAACGAGCTAAATGATTTCTCAATATATAGCGAGATGAACATTGAATATTTATGTGATGAAAATGACATAGGACATAATAAGATGGAGCAGACAAACAAGGTCGAATTACACTACCTCGTCTAGCTACTAAATATTCAATATTTTCTTTGCCTTCTTATTATATAGGTGCTGGTTTCGCGTATTACTTTTCCACCGTAAAACATGATTCACTATAGCACATGCAAATATCGAGATCCAAGGTTTGTAAATTGTAATTAAAAATAATATCTTTCATAGGTTTCGCTTTTCTGACGTGAAATAAATTTAATTAAATTATACAATGTTAACGCGAAATGACATCGCGTGGCCTACCGCTATCTTATCACCGAATTAATTCCGCAAAATTTTTGAAAAATGTCAAATGCTTTACGATTTATTTCATGCAGGTATTCACATATAATTACAAATTGTTTTGGTTGCAATTATGTAAAGGGCGCTTGAAATATTTTCTTGATCATTCAAGAAAAATATTATAAGGATGACAACATGAATATTTCTTTTAACTGCATCGTAAAAATTAGATTGCGGTGCTTGAAGAATATTTCGCAAATATGGTTTCATAGCAAGTCGGCCAAATATGCTTTGGTCGTGCAAGGTCATCACTTGATTTAATGTGGGTGCGCAATGCAGAATTGAAATTACGACCACCCTTTTGACCGTAATTGTCTCTGCGTTCTATCTGTAATTGACGCAATTAAATGGTGAAGTGTGGTAAATTGAAAAAAATTATTTAGGCTGTGTCCACAAAAACACCTTCGAAATTAAGCCCACGGTTTTGACATTTTAGTAAACGAAAATTTGACGATTTTTTCTATTAAAGAAAATCTAAGCTTTGCATAAATGTTCCTTAAACGTTGTAGAAGGATCACTCCGTAATATGAGAAAGAGCCCATATCTGCGAATAACACTGCTGCATGAATCCATCATCTTTCCGACAATCAATAGCCCGCCTTCCTGCAGGTAAATATACAGCAAACGTTTTCCTGGGAAGAGTGTCGCTGCGCTAGCAACTCAGAAAAACAATCTGGCAGTATGTGGTGACCGATTGATGGCTACCAGCATACGCGTAAGTTTTACTTAGGCTGCTTTCACTGCTAAACGTTAACTTGCTTCCAGTAGCATAATTCAATTATACAGTGTTGTTTCTTTTACCTTTAAGCTCAGGGTTTTAATACAGCTGAAACTTCACCCTTCCTGGGTGAATATAAAATATTTTTGATTTGCATTGACATGACAATGCTCTTGGGATTTTGTCTGCCCTAAAGCACTGGATGTACTCTTAGACAAAGCAGTAATTTATTAATGAATGCAAATATTGCAATTGTGATCGGCAAATGGCTTATTGTAATATTGATCCGACTTTTAATGGTGCTTTTTGTGTAAGCTGGAGAATGTATATTTAATCATTTTCTTCCCTAATATTTACACGAAATTTAGGATATTGCTCACCTACGTTTGCCTATGGATTAGCTTTTTCTAGTGGTGTTGTGAACACTTCCTGCCATGTCTCCCAAGATTTGCCTATATATTTTCACTATTTTATCTTTTAGTTATTTTAGCTTATTGTGTTTCTTTCCATTAACTCAGCGTTTCAAGCATTCCCATAAAAATATTCCAATGGATTCAGATCAAGGTGATCACGCATGCCAGTCTGTCATTCTCCGGAAACGGATCAAACCAAAAGCTTCGTTCTGGTAATCACGATCCGAATGCCTCCAATGTGCAAGTGCGCCATCCTGCCGCAAACAAAACTCTTTCGTTCAACTTTTTGACGGCAGCTGCGGAATAACGTCGGTCAGCAACATTAACTTTTACAATGATGCTCAATAAAATCAGACATTTGCACTGCTAAACGACAATCTACTGCACACACTCATGGAAAAGTTAATTGTACCTAGTGCATTTTTAACAAATAAAAATAACCCATGTCATGAGCTTCGCGCTATTTTGAACACGTGATTAGCTGCATAGTCTTAAGTATTTCGTGGGTTGCTTGTGTGTCATCGGCATGCTGAAGGAACACCGCCCTATCGGTACACAAAATGATGTGCATGTATATGCTGTCACACTATTTGAACCCTATCAAGCCAGCCATAAAATAATTGCTTGGTATATTATTTCCTAGAAATTTCTCTATCTTATCTTCAATTATCGATGGTGTTTATACATATCCTCATATATTATTCGGTTTCTTTATTTGTCCCTCTCCCTAGCGTTTGCTTTAGAACTCAGTATTCACCATTCAGGTGTGCTTAAAGCACATCCTGACCGTTGGTCAGACAATATCAAATCCAGCATCATCCATATCAGTCAAACTGGTGGAACAGGAATGAGTTGCTGCGACGTTTTGCAGTTGGTAACGGCAAAGCTAAGTGGAATTCATCAAAATGCTATACACGGTTATAAGGTTGGTATCTAGGCAACAATGTGTACTTTAATAGCATATAATGATGCGATGTGTGCCCCATGCTGAGGCTGGTGTGACATTATTGATGTCTCTTCACCGCAGTTGGGCCTTACCAACTTACACTTAACGTGGGGCTCTTTAACTTGTATACATTTTATTCCACTTTATTTTGTTTATACTGCCTAGCTTAATAATCTTCTCTTAATCGGCCTAGCATCTTACGAAAACTGCGCTTAGCTTCGATAATTTTGTTGCGTATGTAGCAATACTAATTAACTTGTGGACATTTATTACCTATCGCGAATTCGTTGCCAACCAATTTACTTCATATGTTAATTAAGCGACTAGTTATACACTATTGGATTTCCGTTATTCATCTTGTCGTTTCAACTGATTGGCTGTTGCTTGATATCCCCGTTGTGGCTGTGCTTAATGTGCATATGGACAAGGTGCGTTCCTGTATATTACCCACTACTTGGTTCATACAATCTCCATGAGACCTTGTGTCGTTGCTGGAAGAAAGGGGTATACAGCCATTGCGGCAGTGCTAGGCCCAATAGTTGTTCCATGCACTCATTGTGGAGCGCTCTACGGTCCAGCCACCGCCTTGCGTGCGCTTGATTCCTCAAATACATCGTGCTTGTTTTTCCTTGTAAATGAGTGTGGGCCGGCTCCGTTAATGAAACTTGGCTCCATTCACATGCCTAGTGGTCTTATTCCTTCGGGTTTATACTCGATAGGGTGTGTGTGGATGGAACTGCTGGTGGTTCAGCGCAAGCCAACTATGGTCCGTCTGTAGGTGCAGGCGTCCTGTCACAGGCAAATCCGAAACCGGATGCCGTCAACCATGCTTCCTTGCGTAAGTTACTATAGAGGGTAAAACGAGGATTTTATCTGCTCAATAGCTTTGCAAAATAAGAACTTGGTTGAAGCAAAATCCCGCCTAGGTGTCGTATTCAAATTTAGTAAAAATATGTATAAGTGTCTGCAAAAGAGAAGACGAAGCAAACCGTCCGAATGCCATGAACTATAATAAAGTTTGTTGGTATTATGATTTGTCAGCTTACAAGGGTTTTAAGAAGTATAAGGTGTCCGGGATACTTAAAATGATGTGCTCTTCAGGTTGACTGCTTACACCTTAGAGACCGTAGACATGTACAGGGATTTAGTCTGGGGATGAATGTCAAACAACTTATTCTTGGACGAATTAGACAAGTTTGGAATGACCAAATATATTCCTATTCCAGATGTAGCTTAGTTGCATCGTGAGATCCTTAGCTGGCGATCGCCGCCACACATTATCCTAATCAGCAAAACTCAGCGGGTCAGTAGAAATCATTTGTTTATATTATGAAGTAAACATGTGAAACAGGCTGTGTTACAAAATGTATTTTATGTAACACAGCGTTACATTTTATCGGATCCAACAGCGCGCTATAAAATAGCAGCTAAGATTATGGATTTGACTGGCAGTTTCTGATCCTTCTATTGACAAGGTACCAAGCATCATACTTTAAAGCTTGTGAATCAGAATGCGGTGCACTCAGTGATAATTAGTTTGCAGAAAACGGAATAAATTGTGTCGTTTAAATTGCTTTTAAGCTACGTGCTTCCAGCTACTATGCAAGCAGTATGTTAGAAGTGTATCATCGACCCGTATTAACTGAGCTGCTTAACCGGTAATTATCCACTGCAATATTACCGACCACTGGAAATGCTCAATCTTAATACCAATATCGAAAGGTGGTATCTCGAACAAAGTCGATAAGTACCGGCCGATTAGCCAGGCCGCTGATTTGGCGAAGACGTTCAAGACGTTCGTGAGGAAGAGCCTTCTACAATTACTCCAATCAAAAAAGTAATGACGCCAGCAGGACATGACTTCGCGAAATATCACTCGTTGACGAGGCGCTGAACTAAGGCAACAGTGTCGACGTCAGTTACATTGAGTTCTGTAAGGCTTATGGCAAAGTAAATAATGCAGTGCTTTCCGCCACAGTGAGATTTTCCGGCGATGTTGGTTCGTGCATAAGAGGATCGGGGATTTCGTTGCTCTCTGAAAATGGAGGGAGCAGGTGGAAAACCATTTAGCCGACAGGTATATTTCGAGCATAGCGGTGCCCAAAGGCTTTGTACTAAGACCGATTTCGTTTATCATCAATGAAAAAGATGTTCCTTAGCTACATCAGCCAGCTTGATCATCGTTCGCAGATGACATGAAGGTATGGAAATATGGTTACTCAATGATTGTAACCTATTTAAACATAAACACCACCGCCACTCCACGTGGTCTTCAGTGGTAAAAATTTTGATCAACGCAGCCAGATCGCAATTCATGAGCCTTGGTAAGTGTGACCGCAGCCAAACATATACGATGGATTCGCAGCCGTTGTATCATGCGCCATTCGTGCGCGACCTAGGAGTACTCACACACAACGACCTAAAATCCCTGGGTAAAACCAGTAGGCATTACCAACACAGTATCCGTATGTCTGGGCGCTAAGGAGCAGCTTTAGCGTCTGGCCCGAAAAGACTGCCACTCGCCAATTAGATTTAATAATACCACCAATGCTGGATTATGGCTCTCTCGCGTATTGTCCCATCACACGAAGCAAGTGCAGCATGTATCACCAAGCGGATTCCCAACCTACGAGGTTTGCCGAACGTAGACCGGTGTTATATGCTAAAGGTGTACCAACTGGCTTATCGTCGAATTCGTGTGAAGCTAATCATTACACACCGGATATTACATCTGGGAGATTACCCGATTTGAGAGCGGTGCTTCATCGGCGCACACTAAGGAGCACACGACGAAACCAGTACAAATTTTAGCACCTGGTTTAAAGCTGGTCGCTCATCAACCCTGCTTCGAACAAAGAGTGGTGAATGTATGGAACGGCCTGCTGCAGCACGTAGTTGAAGCAAATTCGGTGTCGGCATTTAAAAATTTCCTGAACAAACCGTTTGCTGATGCAAATATATTGGTGGCAAAACAAAATAATGGGCATTTATCATTGAGTGATATTAGATGCATCAACTCAGAGCAAACTATAATTGCTGCTTCCAATCAGAAAACAATATTAAGATATATAGACGGTCAACAATTGAATAGCTAAATATTGCATACTTCACCTATGAAGGCACATGGAAAAGTATCATTTGACTAAACTTTGCGGGTTCCCGGCGGTCAGCTGTTTTGAAAACGCATGTCAATGTTGTTTCCATATGGTTTTCACAGACAGTTTACCTAATAACAATTTGAGAATAAGAACCATTAGCCCAGTTTTCTTACATGCTGCTGCTTCCTATCCGTATGAGGACATGAACGTTTAGCCTTTTACGGTTTGTATCTAATAGAATTACGATTATTGGTTTACTATAAGCTCGTTATCTTTTATGTAACCTTATATGTTTGAGCTCTAGAACACTTGAGAAAAAGTCCTGCGGTTTGATCTTGATTATTTTTCTGGGGACTCTCGAAACGTAGACTGCTATCAGGAAACAGATTTGGTATCATCCGAGACAGGACTAAGCGGCCTATATCTTATGTTTTCTCATCGTAACTCGGGACACCTTTATGCTTGTCAAATCAATGCCATTCGTTATCGGTGAGCGCAACCATTTTCCTGGTAATGCAGAAAAGAACATGTGATTTTGCCTAATGCAAGTCAAGCGCACCACTTTACGTTTGAGTCTTATGCATGACAGTGATTTGGTTCTCAACAGCGATAAGAAATACATGGAACAATAATGATTTATTTAGTCAAACGTTGTTTGGCCCATCGCTTGAATCATTTAATTATATAATTTTTAGGTAGCATAGAGTTTAGATCCAGTAAACGTAATATCTCCTATGTAACACACTAAGTGTAATACAAGTAAGTTGGTAAAATGAGGGTATATACAGTTTCTCCCAGATTGCAGATATATTCATGTGTGAACGTCTGATGGGTTCTCCGCTTTGGTTGTTTCCTAATGTTACCTATTATGTCGGGCGACGTTATCAGTCGCCTTTTTTAACCGGATCTCAAGATGCTTGATGCAACGAAATGCTTATTATCCTTCAAGTAGCCGGAGACTTAACATTACATTTTTAGCACACACACAATTAGCATTTGTCTGCACATTTGTCGCTTGCTCAGCTTGACATTTTGGAGACCGACCAACTAAAACATCACCCAATAGCTGATTCCCACGAATAGACCGCCACTACATATGGTATGTCCAAGGATTCGCAATAATTATTCTCATAAGACTGTGAGATTACATGGGCGAAATTGATTCATTATGTGGTATATATAGCAAAATAACGTTTAACCTCGGCTTGACTTACTTGCGCTGGATATCATAAATGTCTGGAATTTAGACTGCTAAATAGGATCCGTTCCTGAATAGTGCTCTCTTAGATATCAGTGCTTTAAAAACACTGACAAAATATTATCTTAGATGAAAAAAGCCTGGTTTTAACTTGTTTCTTGGAATTCGGGTGAATACTGAGACACGTTTGGACGGCGGGCCTAGTCAAATCGCAAATCTGAATACCCATTGATTACCTCTGGCTTAACTCGTTCATATGATGCCACTTTATTGCTT
>CALYDF020010182.1:0-10171 GCA_944474145.2 Dicrocoelium dendriticum
CAAGGAGCTCTTCCTACTTAAGTGGTGCAGGCTGAGCCATACCCAGTTAGTTTAGATGCTCTGTCGGAAGCTGTGGTTCGAAACGCGATCGCAGTCCTTCATCATGTTCATGCTGTTGGTCCGGATTACCTCCCACCTGCACCTGTTGCTGCGGTCCTATGCAAAGCGCTGGCCTTCCAGTTCGAACATATCTGGAAGTAAACAACCATCTCGGTTAACTAGTGTGTCGATTATACTGGCATTATAGAAGAAAGGCAGTCGCACCGACCGTGCTAACCACAGTGGTATTAGCCTAACCGGTGCTGATAAAATTACTGGCCTCAATTTTCGTTCGCCGCTTCACTGGATTAGGGAATAGCAGCCAAGCTTCCGCCCAGGTCTGGGCTGTATAGAACACATATTCACTCTGCGGCAGGTACTAGAGCAGCGCCTCAGCTTACCGCAGGCCGACAATTAGCTGTGCTTCTGGACTTAATGGATGCGTTGGATTTTATCGACTGATCTATTCTGTTCGAGGTACTCGTGCATAAAGTGTGTTCCCATGACTTATGTGTACCTTTTACGTACCCTTGACTCGAACACCGCAGGCCGCGTCAGAGTCTACAGTGAATTATTAGCTATCTTTCCTACTACGACTGGCATTCGTCAAGGTTGTCCAGTTCACCAATTATAACTCAACTGCTTCGTGAACTGCATCATAGAGTGTTACATTGTAGGTGTTGCGATGCTGCCTGGTGAAATGCTAGTTTATATTGATTATGCGCACGATATTGTCTTACTTTTTAACGATGCTGGGGCAGCCCAATCAACCCCGAATAACGTCTGTACGGTGGTATCATCATTTGACATGCGTTTTGCATCTTCAAAGTGCAAATTATTGTGGCAGAACCACCCGACACTTAATGACCTTTTGATAACGAGGGATTTGAGGTATAAGCACTGATGTCAGTTCACATGTTTCGAAAGTTACAACTATGTCCTTTGGCGTCTGAAAGAAGTTTCTCCCAGTCTGAAAGACTGGGTGCACAAGGCCACAGTGAAGGCCGTCTTACTCTATGGTAGTGAGACTTGGCCCCTTCGATCTGAGGACCTACAGCGCTTCAAGTCTTTGATCATTTAGGTCTGTGGAACATTTCCAGTGTCGAGTGGCGCCAGTGTGTTTACAACCATGATGTTCGTAGACGAGTGCTAGGCAGTTATAATTCTACTAGTACCTTAGAACAACAGTTAGGACTGATTAAGTTGGGTTGGCTTGGGCACTGCTGTAGAGAACACGGAGATGAGCGTCCATTAACAATGACGTGTGTGTACCAGTCCGGCTAACACAGCGGAGCGTTTAAACAACCGTCAAGAAGTAGAAAATAGGAAGAATAAATAATGGCTATTAAGCTCGTGCACAAAAAATGAATGTCAAATAGCTGTTCTCCTAACACATGCTCATTTCTCAGTTCGAGTGCGCCTGTTGCGCCACTTATACCCATCGAACGGCGCGGCACCTGTCGAAACGCATTAATGAACACCTTCCACTGGTTGTGTCGAGGCGGTACCTAGGCTACAACTACCTCTGTTATGGCTCATCATGTTGATAGTGGTCATGAGGTTGACCCAATACGGGCCTTTCGAATCCTATACAGGATCTCTCCACTCCAGTCTAAAGGAGAGCGCCTCCGCACCCTGGCTACAGCAGAGGCGAGCAGCATTCGGTTGTATCAATCGCTTTTGCACGCACAAAAGAAGCTGATCAAAGCTCTTGAGCCACGTTGAGCAGACAAAACAGATGATTCTGAGGCTAGCTGTGCTCGTTCAGTTACACCCTTAGCCTAGTTGGCCTTTATCACTTACGTTAGTTGTTACTTTATGCCCCTGATCGGCACGTGATCGAATGCCACTTGAAGTTACCGAATCCATTTTTACGCCCATTCCTATTTTACTCATATGGTTATATAGTTACTGTAATGGAAGGTAATACTGAGGAGACTCTTTAGAGTAAACACACCACATTGTAGCAGTAACACGGATTCAGCGCAATCAGTCCTGCACTACAAGTTTGCTGCTAGCCCCGTGCAACCTGGAATGAATCAGCTGATAACAGATTAGGAGCCGATGTCGTCTACCCGGACTTCTCCAAGGCGTTCGATTGTCTGAACCACCGCATTATTCTTTACAATCCTCGAATCTATGTACTCGGTGACACTGTGCTGAATTGGATAAGCAACTTCATCATTCAACGTCAGCTGAATTTGAGAGTCCGCGTCGCCTATTTCGACACAAGTGAAGTCCAGTATGGTGTATCCAAAGGATGGATATTGGGACCATGTTTATTTCTAGTGTTCGTCAACTATCTTGCTAGTGTACTCGAGTCAAAATGCTTACTATTTTCAGACGATGTCATTTCTGGCACTACATTAAGCCAGTGGACGATCATACAGCAATACAGAACGATTTTGACAGGGCCGATATACTGTCAGCCGAAAAGTGGCTCTAGTTCAATTTGATCAAAGGCAAATTTGTGAGCAAATGTCCTCAGCGTACATATGAAAATCGAATTAGGGGACAACAGTTGCTATGTGCAGGCTGATATTGGCTGCTCGAAACAGGCAGAGAAGACATCGAGCAAAGCTACTTAGCACCTTGAACTATTAGAGAGATTTCGGCCAGTTTGAACTATATATATTTCGGTAAATGCTGTACGCTTCCATGAGGCCCAACGGGGGATACCCGATCCAAGCGTGGCGTCCCTAGTGCATCACGATGTTGATGCTCTCGAAGGTACCCAACATAGGGCTGCCAAACTCGTTAGTGTTGGGTTCCATGTTGCTTACAAATGCAGACTGCCAGCGCTGAGAATTGTACACCGGTGGATATCGGCGTCAGCGTGGAGACTTTATCATAATTTACCTCCTACTAAGGAACCCACATCACATATGTTGCGATCTGCTGTGACTATGCCACAATAATCAGCTGAAAGTCACCAATTCAAACTGGTCTCGACAACAGTATTCATGATTGCCGACAAAATGATTTCACTCTTCTGTTGTCCCGAATATATAACGCCCTTCCAACCCACTGCATTTTCCCCTAAATTGAAGATTTTCAAAAAGTGTCTTGAGGACGCGGTTCCCAGTTGGATTACGGGATATAGTTCATTTTAACCGTGAGTGCAAATAACCCACACCAAACTTTGTGCTTATTAGCTCTCTCCTTAACGCAGCGGTGAGGAGACATGCACCATTGTTCATCTGAATTGCCTGCGGAGTCACTTAGAAGCCACACTTCCCTTTTTGTCATTTTTACCTTCAATTTTATACTTCCTACTCTGGTTGTCCTAAGGGAATAGTCAAGCAATCGCTCTTTTACTCGTTATAAGCCGCTGTTCTTTGTTTGACCTGTATCTTTTATCCAAGAGTATCTCGTAGGAGCACTCCGAAACTGAGATGTAAATAATGTTCTCCTATTCAGTACTTGAACGCGACTAACATTTGCCCTCTACCTCACGTAACTAGACAAGGGAAGCGTTCGTGTGGTACAACGGCCCTCAGTGGAATTGATTCCACCTAACCGCAGATTTGGTGAACAGAAATATGCACCAGGAGTCAGAAAAGGTATTGTTTTTGCAACTTACGGTTTTACGTTTCGTCCCCGCTGTGTTGTTTTAAGTCACCTACAATGTAAGAGGGAAAACAACCTGGTTGTTACGCCCTGGTTTGGCCAAACAAGCAGAACACTGCCAAGAGTATAAAGCTCTGAACGGCCCTAGCAAAACAGCTGAGTTAGACAAACTATTCCCTGACCGTGGTTCGCGTTGCCGCGACAATTTCAATTTTATCACCACACCTGATGGAACATACTACGACGCACCAGGTGAAATCTGCGAAGCTTTCAGTACTTATTTTGCCGAATCAATGCTCAATGAATCATCAGACACACCAACACTTCTCATACCGCACAACAATGAAGGTCTATGCACAGTGGAATTCGCTATAGCGAAAATCCCTGGTCAAGTCTCTCGTTTATTCTCTTCAACGTGTGCAGGCACTGATGAGATGCTCTCTTGTTTAATAACAAGCAGCGGTAGTGACTTCCTTCTGTTTTTGCTCAACCTCTTTACACTCTCTTTTAACACTGAAGTATACCCTACTCAATGGAAAACTTCTGTTGTTATCCCGCGACATAAACATGGCGCTGCCCACGAGGTTAAAAACTTCCGTCCCATCAATCACACAACCTTCATATCTAGAATAACGGAAAGGATAGTGAAAGATGAACTATTTATGTTCTTGAACCCCGCTAACATTATCATCAATTCGCAACACGGTTTCATGGAAAGTCGATCCTGCGCAACATGTCAGACTGACATTTTAAACCACACAACGGCTGCCATTGACAACGGAAACAGTGTCGTAATCCTGTTCCTGGATATGCCAAAAGCCTTTGATAGAGTGCCTTACGGAAGGTTGCTAAACAAACTGAAGGCTACAGGTATTGGAGAACCGACGTTCTCTTGGCTGTCTTCATATCTAACTGGTAGACAGCAGGTGGTGCGTATAGGCGACCATTTCTCTAAACTGAAAGCAATCACTAGTGGAGTGATTCAAAGGAGTGTTCTTGGTCCACTTCTTTTTCTAATTTATATTAACGATATAGTCCAGGGAATAATAAATGATGTTGCATTTATCTTTGCTGATGACATTAAAGTTGTCTACTCACAACCGCGTGCAACTACTCAGGAAGCCGTACGTCTCATTCAGGGTGACCGATCCGGCCTTGACTCCTGGTGCCAACTGTTGCAGATGTCATTTGTCGTGGACAAGTGTAACATTTTGTCGTACAAAAGCCAAGTACCGCCATACAGTTTATTACTACAAGGCGCATATATCTCGCAAGGCAGGGCCATTCGTGACTTGGGCGTGCGATATTCAGTCACGTTTAACTTTTCTGAAAACTGTGAGTTTCAAGTTTCGAAAGCCATGAAGACCATGGGTCATATCTGCCATCATCTTTACCTCACGGAATCGCGCATATCGCTTTACAAAACATATGTATTGCCGTGTATGGAATACTGTTCAATGGTGCAGTCTAATCTGCGGAAATCTGGCCAGCAGGCTCTTGAGAGGGTCCAGAGACGTTTCACGAAAAAGCCATGTGGATATTCCTCAAACTTGACATACAGAGAGTGATGTGCTAAACTTGTATTTGACCCAGTTTGGCTTCGGATAATGAAGCTGAACCGATCGTTTTTTGAAGGATGATAAATTGTCAAATTCGCAGTCTTGATAGCGATGTTCATATATCTTTACACAGCAGGTACCCAATACGTAACAAAGAGGTAAAGGTCACGATTCCATAATTTACTGCCCAAAGATTTGGAACAAACTTCCAAATGGTATCAGAACATGCTATACACTTTGCAATTTCAGGCTTGTGATTAGTAAGCATTTAATCGTTCAAAACGTGATTAAGATGTTCGGGACATCACAGTCCCTAGATAACGCATTCAAAAACCGTATCAATTGTGCCTGAATAAATTTTTGAAACACAACATTTTGGACAACAGCCCCTTTCATTACATTTTTTCCCTCTACCCAAATATCTGTCATGTGATTGTGAAGAATCCTGATTCAATGGCAGGAAAAACAGCAGAACGATTCAGATTACTCTGTGTTACCTAATTTGCAATTGTGTCCATGTTTATCTTTGAAAATGTATTAATGAAATGCCATGGAAAACCTGCACCATTATATGATCTGTTCATTCTAGGGAACAGCTTCTCGCATCGTCGAGGAATATATAATTTATTTATTTAATTATTTCATAACGCTCGTGCACAAGTGGGAAAAGCTGACTGAAACAGTCCAGCAAATGGTGCGCTTCAGGGATTTTCGTTAGAATCTAGCAACACCGATCATGTTTTGCAGCAAAACCCTCAGAGCTCTGTCGCTAACTAGAAGGCCAAAGTCAGTCTTGCTTACCTTCCAACGGCATCTGCGCCATCTACTCCGACAATTACTAACCCTGTAAGTGGGCAAGAGACCTCCGGCGTGACTGCTATTAACTAATCCCTGGCTGGCACACCTGACAAATTGGTCACAACACCGGCAGTCCAGAGCCGGGTAACATACGCATCGATTGTCTCGATAACCAAATCCCCAAAGAGACACCTGTACGTCCATTTTCTGGACCGAACAAGAGCGATGCGACGCCGTTTTCATGAGATTCTTTAGTGCCCACTACACAATCCAAGTTAGCACCCACAACACTCAAACCGATCTTCGCTTCACAGAACCACAGTACGTTAACGGTCGGGTGTGCTAACGTCCCTAATTACAGTTCTGGCAAAATAACGAGGAAGTTCTTAAATGATCACAACCAGTGGAATTCCATCTGCGACGCCATTGGTATTGCGGATTGAGCCAACTGCGCCAAGATGTTTAGCGCGTCACCAAAATGCAATACACTACCGCGAACCCCCGATTTATTCGAGTAACATTGAATTCAACTGGGGAGACGGAAACAATCCTACTTTCAGCACATCATCATCATCATTATACACGTTAGTTAGAGGTGGGAAACACCTCAGCTACAGTGCCGCAATACATAGACAAAAGGAGAAAAAATATGCAACAGGTGCAAGCCAGCTGAGCTGCCGGTAACGGATGGGCATCGTTCCGGTAAGTTAACAGCCGGCTACTAAGCAACAATAAAAAATTCACTATGCAAAATTATATAGAGCTAAATAGTGTGATCGTGGTTGGAGGGGGAGACTAAGAGGGATGGGGTGAGAAAAGAAACTCACAGCACGAACGCCACTGAGGTCGACTCCAAGCCATATCAGCAAGTGTGTCCAACCAAACGTGTTCATCGTCTTTCGGACTCTAACCAGGAAGCCAAGGCACTCCAACCGAGGCCAGCTTCGAAGTGAGGGCCTTCATTCCTCTCGAGCAAGTCATCGATTGGTCACCTCTGCTCTTCTTCCATTCACACCCCCGGAGCGCAAACAACCTACGTCGCGGGAGTCGGTGGGCTGGCATGCGTAACACGTGGCCGAGCCATCGGAGCGTGGTGCGTGAAATAACGGTGCTGGGCGGTTCATTTTCTTTTTCGGTGCGGTAAACAAGGCGTCGAACACGCAGTTGCTCTTGTGGTGTTTCCACCAGATCTGAGCTAAACTGCGAAGGCAGCGGTGCTCGAAGGTAACTACTATCTTTATGTCCGTTGATCTAAGGGGCCAAGTTTCACAACCGTACAGTAGGTCGAACGTACCGCTGCATTGTACATTCTACCCTTCAGGGCGAGAGTGATGTCGCACCGGTGCCATAAGTGGCGAAGGTTAGCAAAAGCGCCTCGATCTTCTTGATCTCAACTGCAATCCTAGGGACGCTGATGCTATTTCCCCGGTAGTTGCATTTTTTGTACGACTTTTACCTGATCCCCACCAAGGGTCAGCGTAGGAGGTGGTTCAGGCCGCTCTTGGAGGAAAGCTTTGCACTTTGAATGTACGAAGCAAAGACCGAAGTGACGGACAATCAGTGCTAATCTGTCCGGTGCCGCTTGGCACGCTTGTGAGCTGTCACAGATTAGGGCATTATCGTCTGCATACTCTAAGTCGAAGTCGTTCACCTGGGAGCAGATTCACACCTTCCAAGTCATGTCTTGTAAATGCAATCTCCATGACTTCGTCAGTAGCGAAGTTGAAGAGGAAAGGTGACAGAGAGCACCCTTGTTTCACTCCGGTGGAGATATTAAAGTGCGACGACAACTTGCCGTAAGCTCTCACTCTGCCTGAGCTACGCGCGTTTAATGCTCAGATAATATTTACATATTTCTCAGGTACACCTTTCCTGAGCAGACAGTCCCAAAGTGCACGTCTATCTATCGAATCGAATGCACCTTTGATATCGAGGAGCACGACAACGGTGGACCGCCAATATATGTGACGATGCTCCAGCAACTGACGCAAGGTGAAGATGTGGTCAATGCAGCCACAACCTCGACGGAATCCAGCTTGCTCCTCACGAATCTGGCTTTCACGCGTGCCACTCAGTCTGTGAAGGATTATGGAGGCGAGTAAGTTGAGGGCGATGGAGATCAGACTGAGTCCTCTATGGATGCCGCATTTCGAACGCGAGCCTCCTTTGAAGATGGGAACACTAACGGAGCGGCTCCAGTCGACTGGGACTGTTTCTTGCTCCCATATGTTCACTAGTAATTCATGTAAATCATCCACAAGAGCAGAGCCTCCGAATTTGAAGAGGTCTGGAGAAAGATCATCTGGTCCCGCAGCTTTATTTAACTTCAACAGTTCGATCTCACATTCGACTTCTGAGCGAGAGGGTGGATCCAAAGGGACAGCCCAGGGAGCGGGGCGATCAGTGACCGGGGAGAAATCTAACAATTCCGGCCGATTAAATTGCCTTTCACAGTGCTCAGCCCAACATCCCAAACGTTTTGATAAGTTGTGAATAGGCTGTCCATCCTCGTCAAGTATAGTTTCACTAGCACCAGGTCTCCTGCTGCCCATTTTCCGTATCAGACAGAATAACTTACGATGGTTACCAAGCGCAGCGGCCATTTCCATCTCTGAAACACGATGAGACCAACAGGATTCGCCGTCCCTTCTCAGGCAAGCATAGAGTTTTGCCAGGAGCTTTTTGCGAGTTTCATTGTGTTCGCTTCCAGCCGGAATATACCGGCGAGCATCAATAAGTTGGAGAGACTGCGAAGAGACCAATGTCCATGTTGGCGATTGGACATACCATGTGAGGACTTGCCTGCTGATAGTAAGGTCTGGTGAATATGAGACCAGTGAGCTTCAACTGCATCCAGTGAGTGCTTACTCAACTCGCATGACCGCGTACTGTGATAGGCATTCAGAACAGCTGGCTTCGCCAGTTCACTGGTGTCAATGCGCTCACAGGGTCGTCTTGGGCGTCCGCCACAACGCATCCGCAGGTCAGCACGTACAAGTGCATGGTCGGTGTCTACACATTTGCTCCATTCCAGCGACAGTACTGGACGCAGCCTCTCCATCGGTAGCTTATCGCAATGTGATCGATTTGCCTCCATAGCTGGTTGGAGGCTGGTGGACGCCAAGTCACCCTCCGGCAGATCATTTTCGCAACTCATCAAGCGGGGTACGCATACTACCTTGGAAAGAATGATCAAAAGAAACAGAAAACCATGGTGGCGCGTTTACGAAGAAAAGCAAGAAAGCCGTACTTTTGCATGTAGTTTCGTAACTACTGGGCTTTCCGAAATTCATCGAGCGGGGTATGCATACTACCAGATATTCCTTGGAAAGGTCAGTCAAAGGAAAAAGAAATCCATAGTGCTCTTCTAAAAACGAAAGCAAGAAAACCGTATTTGTCCATGGTCTGTACTACTAGGTTCTCATGATCATGAAGCGTAAAAACATGACCGAGAGCAATGCTGTTACATCTGTGAAGCACTTTCTCTGGACAGCGTTATCATTAAATCTCTATGGAGAATTCATTCATCAAACTACAATGCCTGCGGTCCAAAAATAGTGAAAGTCATGCTACACTCCGAAGGAATGACAGAAGTCCTATTGGGTAGCTACTTAAAGCATCGCTTCAAGTTACCTACCGAGATTAGGCAAAAGATAGCAGGCGCACGGCCACTAGTTGTCAGCACTTCATAGGAACATGCAATCACCTTAAAATATTTGCCTCCACAATCCTGAAGAGTAGTAGACACAATAGCGCTCACAGCACACGACAGGACAGAGAGACGCACGAGAGAACTTCTCCATCTGGAATGCTCCGTGCTACCATGCAGCCTGCCTGAAATTCAACAACCAATGACCCACGCAGAAAACGATTAGCGGCCGACCGAAGAACGGTCGGCTTAAAACTAACTACGGATTTGGTATCCACCCACACACTTCTGATATCAAAAGCACTATGCTGTTTGCATACTGGCGCTCAAGATCTTCTTAGTAAGTTGAACGAACTAAGAGAAAGCCAGGCATCACAACCGCGGGATCTCATTTTGATTACGGAGACCTGGTTAAGCCTTGAAATAGATGATTCTGAGGTCAATTTATCTGGTATGTCGCTGCTTCGGAATGATAGGGCTGAAAGAGATAGGGGGCCTAATTCTGTATTACAAGGCTAACCTCCGATGTTGTTATTGAGCATCCAGAAATCCGTGC
>CALYDF020010183.1:0-10188 GCA_944474145.2 Dicrocoelium dendriticum
GGCTTCCCAACAAACCCAAAGGACGCGTACGAGACCATTTTGAACCCGCATGCAACTGAGTATAGGGTCACCATCACAATGAACGGCGAATTTACAAACGGCAAATAAACAACGGTGATGGCTAAAGGTTCCTGTGTTTGATCGTTATTTAAACCTTAAAAAAGCATACGAACCGCTTGGCCGTCAACGGGTTTAGGATTTATTGACGAGTTCAGTGATCCAGACATTTATTGGTCTATGTGTTACCCTACAAAGGTTCTCATTGGACACCTTGAACAGTTCGACATCATTCGAAAGCGGTGTAAACCATGTCCGGTTGCTAATAGTAGACACACAAACTATACACGTTAGCTAGAGGTAGGAAACACCTCAGCTACTGTGCCGCAATAGTCCACTGTATAGGTTATTCGATTAGGTGCCTCGAGAGCCAGGTCCGTGCGACCTAAGGGATGGACTTCTTCATCACACAACACAGCGTTAAAGAGAAAGATTTAGTAGCGGCTGAGGTTAACGAGAGTTGGTGGAGCAGCAGCAAGACGGCGGGGCAGAGAAGAAGAATCGATGTAGAAAATAAAATAAATTAGAGATCAACAACTTCCATCAATACTAGCTGGAATAAAACAACGGTGGATAGGACAAAGAAGAGAGTATGGTAAAAGTTACCGACTGGGGGGTGACGGATCACAATGAAGACAGTGCTAGGGAACTGGAGCGAAGGAGTTAAAAAACACACAGTGGCACGATGGAAAAGACGAGCAGAATCACGATTATACAAACAACCAATGTTTACACCCGTAGTGTCTATAGAAGCAACGGTGCCGTGTCCGCACTTGGGTCTGGTGTGCCGGAGCAACATTTCGTGGCGTAACATTGTCGGCAACACTGGCCCGCCGCATACAGCCTCAACAACAGGCTATGCGAAGGCGTGTCTCGTGCTGACATGGGTTCCTCTTGCAGCTTGGCCAAATCGGTGAAAATTTGTTCGAGAGTAGTTTGACTGACAGAGTAATTGACCAAAGAGAGCTTATCTTTGTTCTGTTCCATCAAACGAAAGATGTCCGAGAGACCAACGGTCCGCAGAAGAGAGGTGGGCAAGTGATATTGGATAACATCCTGGGGTAGGGAGATGGAACGAAGGGCAAACAGCATCGAGACAAGAATGAAAAAAGAGGGACGTGCGGAGCGTGGTTGGCAGGGCACCACTGAAAGGACAGCGTAGATAAACCATAGACAATTTTGAAAAATACTGGAGTGCATAGTACATAACGAATTTAGTGATGGATGTGCAACATTTTTCAAAAAGCGCGAGCTTATCATCCGTATTGGCTGGCTTGCCGAATAACCTTCTGATGGTGCTAGCCGGGTGGTTCGGGTTTTTCCCATTCCAGCAAATGGTTCGGCGGTAGTGTGCTAGGACGTGGTGGGTTTCCGCCTGGCAAGCGTTCTCCCCGTAAAAAGTCACTAACGTTTATTTAACAACACTGTGACGTGCCGTATGTGACTCGCCACTAAATAAAGTTACTATGTCTTGCCCCTTCCTGAGATGCATTACACTTCAAAGGTCCGTTGGGCCCCTGGTCATTCACGGACCGAAATGCGCACGAACCATCTATATGGTCACCGGCTCCCAACGGGTTGCGACGCTATATATATATATATATATATATATATATATATATTTGTAATTACTCCTAATGCTTCGGAATCACGCTGTGCTCTGAGGGGCAAATGTAGTCAAGACTCGTATATGTATTTTTCGCACGCATTGCTTCTGTTCTTTTGGAAAGACAACAGCAGTTTAACACATTGTAATACAGGGCTTATTGAAGTAGAACAAAGCGTTGACGTCGTTCAAATTCCGCAAAAACGAGGAAATGTTTAAACAACCACATCCACATTAAGGCGGCGTGCCACACTTACATAACCGCCCAGCTACGGCAGGTGAAAGGCGGTGGCGGACTGCCATGACTGATATCTAACCGCGACATACCGCGGCTCATCCTTCACTGTTATGCGTTATGAACGTGTGGAGGAGAGGGGCTGGCCCCCAGAGCAACCACTTCCTTTGCAAGCCGCCACCGATCGAGATGACATGTAAGCTGCTACGGTATATCGCAGTTAGACATCAATCACGGATCAATGGCATAAGCCACAGGACTCAAAACACAAGGTTGCGAAGAGCACTCTTTTCGATAAATCTCATCAGGCGTTAACGATTATAAAATGATAAGTTGAAGCAAGATTGGCTAGTGAAGCGCGACAGAGATTCGCGAATAAGAGCGAGACAGAAAATGAGCTGTCATAATCGATAAATTGGCCGATCTACTCAGGCAGCGGCAGACATAGACACACACACATGCTCAGGAGACAGCACGTGCTTTTCAGCTGGTTGGATGACGCACCCAACAGCCGGTGATTGCCAACGTGTCGAGTGAAAGCTATTTGGAAGTGTGTTCGCCCCAGGGCAGAAGGATCGCTTGAATAAGCGCTCTCTGTTTGCATAGTTCAGGTTGTGTAAGACTGATCGCAATGGCTTCGGTCGTCCGTAACATGCGTTCCCTAAGCCCCTTGGGGTAGAGTTTGGGTACAACATAAAACATCCTGAAAGCATCAGTAGCCTTGATTTGATGTCCACTTTCGAGCAGATGTTTTAGGATCGAACTCTTAATGCAACCGACAGTACCTTTCTGCAATGCCGTGGGACAGTGGTCCGATATCCGTTTAGACAGACGCCTAGTCGTATGTCCGACGTAACTCACACCACGGGTGCAAGTAATTTGATATAGAATGTAAGATTGGACTGGAAGAAAGAAAAGAAAGAAAGGTGTCAGCTTATACGCCGCAGCGGCGCTTCGCTGCCGCGCGACCACCACCAGTCGCGCGCGGGCTGTGTATACCGCGAGGACGCCCACCCCTACGCGAATTCGAACCGGTGATCTTATGGTTGCAAAGCAAACGCGCAGACCACTCGGCCACCGGCCGACCGATTGGACTGGACCAGGAGTCTGTATTTGAGACGCTGGGTAACAAACGGCGCGGTTTCGGCAATGATGTGTGGATATGCAGCTGGAAACGTTCGAGCTATTGCAGCGGAAACTCTTTTGTTCAGCAAATCGAAAGCAATATTCCCCTTGAAGGTAACTGATAGAAACACATCTTTCTTGGGGACAGTTCATGCCGATCATGAATCACTACGTACTTTTGAATGAACGGGGCTGGATGACAGTTAACTTGCAGCGTTTGAAAAATACAACTCTTTTCGGCTTCCAATGTCTCTGGCCTACAAAAGAATGCTCTTCGCAACCTTGTGTTTTAGCAATCACATGGGTATAATTTTCAAGTATAGACTCGAAAGCGTAAGAGCATGCGCGCTACTGACGAGTCCAGATTGGACGAAATGACCGTTCAGCGCTTCCTTGGATGTGTGGTGGTTGTCTGGTCGAGTCACACCGCGATGAATCTTCTTAGAAAGAGTAAACCCCCACTACCCATTAATAGGATGACTAACTGTTTAAGCTGAGGCCGAAAACTATCTACCAGCCAGCCATACCGAATGATGAGTGGTTCCGTCTTCGCGATATCAACCTGTGTCGCAGCGTAGCAGTGGTGGGAAGTCTAAAGCGACGTTTAGAGTGAGTTCGCATTAACGTGTACAGCAACCATTACGTAATTCATGTGCCCGCTACGCAGATTACAGCGGATGGCTAATGGGTGGAATCGAGCACAAGGCAAACCTTTGTTCGTATGACCTTCCAAAGCGCGATGGGATATACTGACAAGGAAAGAGTAGATTAGGATAGCGGCGCTGTACTCTGAAGAAACCCACTTGGTGTCGATCGACGAGATGGGCCGTTGGGAAGTGCTCAGTTACGAACAGCTGAACTCGTGACACGAGTTCCTCAAGAGCCTGTTGTTGCACCCGACGTAAGTCCTCAACGACGTCCACTGTGGTGTAGATAGAATGACTCTGCAGCTGAGGTCTCGCTACCTGTAGAGTCAGGCTGTATCCACGACCGAAGCGTGCTTTCAAGTGCTGACAAGTGCCTAGACACTTGAGACGACCGTTCACCATAATACTGACTCGAGTGCACAGTGCTTCGCATTCTTCCATGCTGCACAGACGGAACGCAGGAAGTAGGGGAAGTAAAAGTTGTTAAAATGATGAGGCTGGACATCGGCTGATGGTGAAATCATCGAGACACAACTCCAGGATGAGGTCAAACGAACGAACAAGATTATTGCTAATGGAAAACAAAATGGTGTGATCGACGCAAGGGCATGCAATCTTTAACAACAAGAATTGGGCCTGGATGAAAGGTGAAAAAGGGAAAAGTAGTTTGTGATCGGACCAGAAAATGAGAAGCGATGCTAAGATCGAATATATGACGCAGGTGTTTCCAGAAACATCTGACGAACTAGTCCAGGGTGCGAGAAAAAGCAATAGGAGAACACTGGAACAAATCAGGTCAAACGTGGAGTAAAACAACTAGGGAAGTGACGCGTAAACAGAGGAAAACAAAAAATACCAATAATACTTTAATATATTTACACACCGGTATCAGGCAATATATTAATGACATCGAAACGGTGTTAATATTATCAGCCTGCATTGTCTACTGTGTCACATGAGTAGGAAGGCGAAAAAGGACAGCCGTGAATAACACACTGGCGAAAGTAGACGAACAGATGAGTGCTTCACTGACTCACATAATACTTTGTTAGAGCTCCCAATCCCTATCAGATAAGGATAACTTACGAGCACAAGGATTTTTGGTGAAATGTTACTTCAGACCAGATTGGTGTAGCGCAACTTTGAAAAGCACCAGACGATCGTTTCGCCCTACTGGGGCTCGTCAGTGATTCGTACCCCCTAGGTCGCCTGCTGGGGATCGAACTCACGACCACTAGAGGCTGATGCCAATTAGGCAGCAGCTGTCCCAACTTGCAAGATAACTAATATACAACGCGACCTATTCACTACTGCCATGCAAGTTAGTAATTTGCAGAGGACAGTGGCTGGTCTCCGAGGTTACCACTTCCACTACACAGTAGCTGGCTGGCTTGCCGAACAACCTCCTCGTGGTGCCAGCTGGGTGGTTCGGGATTTTCCCGTTCCAGCAAATGGTTCGGCGGCAGTGTTCCAGGACGTGGTGGGTTTTCGCCTGGCAAGCGTTCTCCCTATAAAAAGCCACATATGTCCGTTTAACAACACTGTGACGTGGCGGACGTGACTCGCCACTAAATAAAGTCACTGCCCCTTGCTTCATCCTGGCGAAGCATTGTATTCCAGCAACCATATGCTGTACTTCTGGGGAGCATTGGGCCCCTGTTTTACAAAGGAACAAACGAAAGGCGTATGAACTGAGCAATCAGTCACCGGCTCCCAATGGGCGCGATTCCCTGAATTTGCTCCGCTGCCTTGCGGGCAGGCTATTCAGCCAAAGGCTCGGGGTGGTGTCCCCTAAGTCAACACCCTACTTCGGCTTGGGCAACCGGGTAGTATCTCGCCCTCTGAGGAAACCATGGACATGGTTGTGTTGTGTTTTATTTTACTGTTTCTGTACCTTCGTTTGAAACCCATGGTTTCTGATGACATTATGTCTGTTAGCAGACTTTTGCAAATATATATATATATATATATATATATATATATATATATATATATATATATATATATATATATATATATATATATATATATATATATATATATATATATATATATATATATACAGTAGCTATGTCCGCACAGTATTTGAAGACTGTGGGAGCGAAAGTTTTGATCACTTGGAAGTAGGATTCTTGATGACATTTTATGATAAAATAACGTTCCTAAAGTCTAAAGTTGACGAACTGGACAGATAAATGTGTTTGGAAGGATAGCGGTTTGAGCGTTATAACTGCTAAAACCTATGGCATATAACCGAGGTAAATGGGAATATTCCTTTAACAGAGTGGCCGTAAAGGTTGCGAAATCACAGTCAAACAGCACTAGATCAACTTGCAACAAGGCACAGCGTCACATTGTTCAAGAACTAGCAGGAATAGACGAGCAAGTTCTACTGAAGCGGATTAATAGAACTTATTTGTATACACAAAGGTGGCTTTTCCGAGAGTCTGCTGTCTCCCAGGCAAACTGAACGATAAAACTCCCACAGCATGTCGACGGCATATGATATAATTTAAACTATTATATATTCAGTAAAATTAAGAACACCATATAGGTTGATGTGTTAAAAACAGTTTAAGTGAGTTGAGTTTTTCGAAAAATTAGAGATCTGAGAATCCAATAATCCTACTGGAGAAAGATACGCTTCCAGAAATGAGATATGTACTAAGGAGCGGGAGCACTTGGCGCAGTGTTGTCATGATAAGGAAGGCATGTGAAGATATGTTGCACAAACTATGAACCCGTTGCTGATTCGCAAGACGGTTATGATCGATCTCGGTGGAATGTGAGAGAGATGGATCTTTTAGTTAACAGAGGAACGACAAGGCGAAGAACGGTACACGAAGATTAAAAAAACAGACACAACGGAATGCGCAGACGGAAAACAGACTAGGTACCTGTGGGAACTCAGGACTAGCGTTCGACCCTGCAGTCGTGCGTGCAGAAGCACGTTCCACATTTTCCGTCGTGAAACAGGATCCACTCCGGTCGTTGGTTCGTCCAAGCAAACAAGGGGGGTACCTCCGACCAATGCAACTGCCACACTGAGCTTGCGTCGCTTCCCTCCGCTGTAATGAGCCACGCGGACGGTTGAGTAATGAGTGAGTTGTAGTTGATGCAACAGCCGGTCGACCTCCACGTTGATCAGTCCTTCACGAATTCCGCGAAGGCGAGCATACAGCTGCAGTGTCTCTCGGCCGGTCAAGTAAGACAACAACGCGTCGAATTGGGGACAGTAACCCATGGTACACTGTGCCTAGAATTTGAGCGCACGGTTTGTAGGCGAGAATGTGATCGGGTTCAATGTAAAGTGTTCTACAGCTTGACAAAAATATAAAGCCAACGACTAAAAGAGAACCACAGTAAAGAGTGAATGAAAGTGACAATAAATATGTCGTAAAACCAGATTCGGCGAGACTGCACATTAACAGACAAACTTAGCGACACATAAATACAGCGATACATAAATACAGCCGGCAAAACGCAAACAAAAAAAGATGATGAATCAGTAGTATAACAATACTTAACACCGACTTTTCGATATCCTGCAATCGCATCCCATTGTGCGTCGGTTGGGGCACTCGGACTCACACAAGAAAGGGAGATACGAATATGGAGCGAGAAAATCGTAAACCAGATGCCTGAACCGCTACACATAAAAGCTCGGAGAAATGCTTGATAGACTGTATCACAGGCAAAAAACACCCCTAATGAGACACTCCACACAAATGCGAATGTCTCTGCAGGCATCTACGAACGAAGTAAGAGAATAAACCAGTCCACATCTTCAGAACAAAACAGGCCAAATCAAACCACTCAATTTTGTTTCGTTCTCAAAATCATTTACTCGATTGTCAACCGGACGAAGGCAATGCCACAACAACTGTATGATTTGAGGTTATGCATCGAAATTTGAACGGAATACACTGAGATCTAGTGAGCACATGTCCAGTTGCATCCAAGCCGCTCAGAGAATGCAGAAAGTAATGCTAAAATGTGACCCTATTCGGATTACCAAAAACATCATAAGCAGATAAGCATGAAAAATATTAGATGCAGATACACAGAGGCTGCATTTTCTCAGTGTTCAGTATACAGTACTCATAAGAATAATAATAATAATAATAGGTATATTTCTCATTGAGTGAGAAACTGTGGCCATATTTGGCACAGATCATATTTTACAGAATATGTCATGCTCATGCATGAATGGTAAACATTTATGTGATTTTCATTGCTTTTGCTGTTTCAACGGTTTGTATTAACTCACAGGTGTGTTTCGACACAATGTACACTAGTTGAAATAGTGAATGGTAACAGCACTAGGGGTGTGTCATACAGTAAGATATGATTGTTTACTTATTAGTTGTTGTCTGGCCCTTCTTGTCCAAATCATCAAGTGATCTCTCCCAAGAGAACGAGGTCGTAATCGCGTTCAAATCTAGGTAATTGGTGAGCTTAACGCAAAAGGCCGTTGCGCTCTCACACGATCTGATTGTGACTGAAAGCTTATTCCATAGGACAGCATATCTGATAAGGAAAAAGTTAGACCGCAGATTTACCCTGCACCTGGGTACACTCAGGGTAAACTCCTTATTGCGTAGCTCCCTTGTCGAACTATGTTTTAGTTCTAGGGAGGGCAAATAGCAGCGGACGTTTTGATGAGTCGTGTTGTATAGAAGTATCAAGTTATGTATCAGTATTCGTAGCCAAAGCGGATTGAGCTGGAATGGTTGGCAGCGCTCTCGATAGTTCTTAGTAGATGTTTTGGCTAGCATCAGCATCATCATCATTATGCTTGGATGGACCAGTCGTTGTCACAGAACTCATCAGCTGAAGCGTGTTGATCTATCATCAGAGAGGAAGTAGAATCACTGTGCGCCTCAAATATCGGAAAGCTGGACCAGTCAAGCCACATTGGTTTGACAATGAGTATGTCAAAATGGCTCGATGGCTCGACAGTTATGGAATAAATTCGTGCATTCTGGCTCTGCCGAAGATTACGAGACGTACAGAAGGCCACGAAATGCCTGCAATAGCGCGAAAACGAACAAACGTCGAAACTTCGAAGCGCAGCTTGCAACCGCAGCAAATATAGCTCCCAAGAGAACCTTTGTATACCTGAGGCGAAGCTTGAAGCCGACAGGTGATGTGCCTACGTTGGAAGGTTCGGATGCACAGCCCCTAGTTTCCAGCACTGAGCATGCTTTCCCATTGGCGACGCACTTCGCTTCTGTTTTTGCAAGTAACCAGGCGTCCGTGCCAAGTTCGATGCATATCGCCCCTACCGAGCTAGACAGCCTGGATTGCAGCGTTGAGGATGTGCGCAAATTGCTCGCCAGTCTTGACGGTACCAAGCCTGCTGGGCCTGATGGGCTCCATCCGCTGATCCTCAAATCGATATCGGCCCTCATCTCGCCTTCGATGAATGAGCTATTCAACAGGTGGCTGTAGGCCGGTTCACTGCCGAGCGACTGGAAAGGCGGCGATCCAAGCAAGGTGGACAACTACCGACCGATTTGCCTAACCTCTGTTTTGGCTAAGACACTCGAGAAGATCGTGAAGTGTGGTCTTCCGCAGCATTTCGAGTCGAAAAGCATCTTGACGCCCGCGGCGCACGGTTTCATGGAAGGTAGGTTATGCATTACAAACCTGCTGCTCTCGAGGCACGAATGGCTGCAGGCGCTAAAGCAAGAGAAGTCAGTTGACGTTTTTTTTACATCGACATCAGTAAAGCACTTGATAAGGTGAACCATAAGATCCTATTTCGAAATCTGAAGATGTGTGGTGTTGGCGGATCATTGCACCAGTGGATCAGTAACTTCCTTATTGGTAGGAGGTGGAGGGTGCAGGTGGACAACTACTTGACGGAGTGGTATCCCTCGACTAGTGGCGTCCCGCAAGGCACAACTTCTCAGTTCACCTTGCGCGTTGTTTGCAGATGACCTTAAGGTATGGAGGGTAATTGAAGCACCCGACGAATACGATCTGCTTCAGCCGTGATCTTGACCGCCTCCCCATGTGGTCAGAAAAGGTCAGCCTTCCGATCAATCCGGTCAAGTCGGTGTTCATCAGTCTTGGCAAGGGTGGTAGTGGCCGAGTCTACAATCTGGCCGGCCAACAGTTACACCCATCGCCATCTGTGAAAGATCTCGAAGGATTCTCAAGCTGCGATTTGAAATCCGTTGAAAACACGAACAAACGTTACCAAAACGGAATGCGCATACCTTGGGCGCTCAAATGCAATTTCTGCACTTGGTCCGAAGAGGTTACCACTCGCCTCTTTTCCTCTATCATCAGACCAATGCTACAGTACAGCTCACCGGCCTACTGTCTGCTAAGTCGGTGCGAGGTGCAAAGGTATGGGCGAGTACAGCATGTTGCCACAAGGCTCATCCCCGGTTTACGAGGTGTGCCATAAGAAGACCGGTGCAAGAGACTAGGGTTCTACATCCTGTCTTATCGTTGAATGCGGGTTGACCATATAATGATGCATTTGATATTACATCTGGGCGAAT
>CALYDF020010184.1:0-10190 GCA_944474145.2 Dicrocoelium dendriticum
CATACTGCTAAATACACTCGCACTGACGATGTCACCTCGAGTGGTGACGAAACGTTTGCAGTCAACCTGCCGAGCTCAGCGAACAATCAGCCAATCAACTAAACAACCTGAGCTACCAACATTTGCTTCTATATCGCTGGTATGAGTGACTCTGAAGGTGCAAAAATGCACCACCCAGCGTAGCTCAATGGATCGCTGAAGCACACAAACCATGGCACCATGGTAAGGTCCAGCCTCCCTGCGATGGCTAGAAAAATGGAGGAGGTATTTGTCGTGAACGCAATAAATCAGCGAAATACGCCACTATCGAAGATCACAGGCGTGAACACGAATCGATTGATGCAGCCACGGGAGAGCAAATCGCGAGCTTTCGTACGACTCATGGCCGGCCAGAATCGGATGTGGCGAAGGGGAGATACGGGATGGAAAGAGAGAGGGGTTGTCTCGAAGCGCAACCTCGTCGGCACTTGAAATGGCCTGTCACACCAATCCTCATCCGCGGCGCGTCGTGGGAAGGAAACACGGTCCAAATCTGCGCGAATTTTTGAGTTGTTATTGGTACGCTCGTGTGACAATACATGCTCTGCTCCACCACCTCCGCGTCGTTCTCAATACAATACAACCTCGATCGCCATGCACGACGCAGAACCGTATGCTTGTGGCACTAGCAATCCTCACCGCACCAGTCACTGGATATCCGAAAGGTAGCCCCACCTGTTGGAATCCAGAAGTAAATTCCCAGCTGGCTCTGACCACAATGTGACCAGACGGGCTATTAGGTGCGAACTAAAACAGAGCCTACCTGCTGACAAGGAAGCCCGGGGGATCAGTAGGGCCCAAGAAATGGAGGAGGCAGGAGCAGTAGGCAATTACCGCAAGCTCTTCCACCTGATCCGAACTACTGGTCCCAGGAAACCAGGCGTCAGTGAGACAATCAGAGACAGCGCGGGTGCGCTGATACACAATAAGGAGCGCCGTATGGCTCTTTGGGTGGAACACTTTCAAGATCAGTTCAGCTGGCCCCCTGCCGCCGAACCTCTTCCTACTCAGGTGATGCAGGACCAGCCATAAACGGTTAGTTTAGAGCCTCCTTCAGAGGCCGAGGTCCGAAGCGCGATCACAGTTCTCAGTCGTTTTCGGGCTGCTGGCCCGGATTCCCTCCAAACTGCACTATTTAAACATGGAGGTGAGGTCTACTGCAAAGCACTGACCACCCTATTCGAACGGATCTGAAATGAAGAGAATGTCCCGGCTAATTGGAGCGAATCGATTATAATGGCAATATACAAGAAGGGCAGTCTCACGGACTGCGCTAAGTACAGGCGTATTAGCCTAACGCCAGTTGTGAAAAATTAGTGTCCTCGATTCTCGTTAGTCGCCCCACTGCGGAGCGATAATCAGGGATTAGGGAAGAGTAGGCAGACTTCTGCCCAAGAAGTGCATGTATTGTCCACCTATTCACTCTGCGGCAGGTACTGGAGCAGTGACACGCATACCACAACTCAACAATAGCTGTATTCCTCCACTCCAATAGCGTCTTCGATTCAGTAGATCGATGTATTCTGTTTGAAATATCTGTGCGAAAGGGTGTTCTAATGAAATATGGGAACATCTTACGTGCTCTGTACTCCAACATTACAGGCCACGTCAGGGTCTACGGTGACCTGTCGAACGGCTTTCCGACCGTAAGTGTCGCTCGTCAGGGTTGTCCGATTTTCCAGCTTTTGTTCGTCTTGAGCTCCATCATGGAGTGGTCCCTCACGGAATCTCACGATGTAGGCGTTCAGGTCCTGCCTAGTGAAATACTAGTTGCGCTTGCTTATGCGGACTATATCGTTTTGCTTTTTCGACGCTGTTGGGTCGGCGCAATCAACACTGAAGAGCCTCTCTAGAATGGTGTGCAGTTCGCGCCCTAAAAGTGCAAAGTGTTACTGCAGGGCCACCAACCACTTGATGTCTTCTTGACCCTTGATACCTAAGAAGTCGAGGTGGTTGCTCTATTCAGTTACTTTGGCAGTTGCAGCAGCAAACATAGGCGCATGGAAACCGAAGTCAGTTTGCGCATTGCATAGGCCAGAACTGCCTTCTTGAACCTGCGGCATCTTTGGCGACAGAAGGGAGTTCGCCCCCCCTCTGAAATGCCGTGTTTACAAGACCACAGTTAGGGCAGTCTTGCTCTATGGGAGTGGGACTTCGCCCCCTCGGTCTGAAGATCTGAGGCGCCTTCAAGTATTTGATCATCGTTGTCTGCGAAGCATGGCTGGCGTCGGATGGTATCAGCGTGTCCGCTACGATTATGCACGTAGGCGAGTGCTAGGCAGTGCTACTCAATATAGTTCCTTGGAGCAACAGATAGCACTGAATAAGTTGCGTTGACATTAGCACGTAGTACGTAGTCCCGGTCACCGCTTACCTGGGAGTGTCTTGTTTAGTCTGCCAGATGTAGGGTGGCGCAAGGCTCACGGTGGACATAAGTTGATTTGGCAGCGTGAAGTGAATTCACTGACGACCAAACTGAGTGCCGTCGGTCCGTCTCGCCTTCCGGGCTGGAGTCTACGTGACCCGCTTTGTGCTTGGATAGAGACATTATGGGACATGACCCGCCGTCAACCCAGTGGCGCGTCTGCTGCCGTCTACTAGTCGGACTGCCTGTTTAGCGTGTGTTTGGTGCTGAGTTATCTGCGGGTTAATAGCTGATTATGACGTTGACAAGGTGCCTACCTGTCTATTACCCACTACATCGTTCATACTGGCTCCAGGAGACAGTTGGTCGTTGCTGGAGGGGACGGGGGTGCACGGTTCTTGTGGCCGTGCTAGGCTCAAAGAGCGGTTCCATGCACTCAGTGTGGAGCGGACTACGGTCCAGCCACCGCCTTGTGTGCGCTTGATTTCCCAAATACAGCGTGCTTGTGTTTGCCTGTGAAGGAGTGTGGGCCGGCTCCGTTGATGAAACGTGGTTCCCATCCGCATGCCTCCCGGTCTTATTCCTTCGGGTTTACACTGGATATGGGGTATGTGGTTGGAGCTGTGGGTGGTGCAGCGCAAGCCATCCATGGTCCCTCTGTAGGCGCAGGCGTCCTGTGGCTTGCCACAGTGACAGGCAAATCCGAAACCGGATGCCGCCAACCATGACGCGGGGCAGTGAAATCCTCAAGGAAACTGTCTGGCTGATGCCGTCTTGTCGTTGCACGATATCCAGCTGTTTGTGACGGTATGTTGATGACAAAGTGTAGGAGCCTTGACCCTGAATGTTTGCTTGGGGTATTAAGGTTTTCCGGTAAGTCCCCTTCTCTCCCTTTTATTATTCTTTATTCCCTAGTTCAACATGAGTGTATGGCATCGAAGCATCCATTCAAATGGCCAATATACTGCTGTTATTGATTACTTGTTGCTAAAATGGTTCGACCTAGGTTGCTTGCATCCGTCAGCAATACTCTACGCCAAAACAAAAAACCAGCGGCGTCTTCCATGGAATTGTGCTCGGACCACTAGGTTTCCTAGTCTACATACGCAGCGTATGCGACCCGATCAAACATGGCGCCTAGTTTTGTTTGCAGATGACGTCAAATTGGTCTACTCATTTCATTTAAACTAACTACAAATATGCCTGGTAATCATCAGTGAAGACCTATCCGCACAACATATAGCTAGTGAACGTTTGTTACTGCAGTTCTCCGCAGGAAAATCCCAACTACTTGGTCACAGATGCCGTATCCCTGAAGGCTCTATCACACATGCCTGAAAGGTGATCCCATTATGTGGCTAAGTTCGGTTCCTAAGAACTAGATACTCAACTCTTTCAATTTATCCGAAGATGTGCTTAATAGTTCAATAGTTCAATAATGTATGATGAGATTAAAAGCATAACTTTACAAGACCCACAGGATAGATGTGCAACCGAAAGTCAATATGTTCCAGCGTGGAGCGTGCACTATCAGTGGTTAAGCCATTGCACTTTATTAAACTGTTGTATAGCGTTCATCACTAAGATGAAAGTGTGATATTCTTTCGAATATCGTGATGTCTGCTGCGTTCACCACGTGTTTGTAGTGCATTTCAGTGGGAACCGGTACTAAGTGAGTAAAAATGCTTTTCACAATGCAAACGGGAGTGTTGAGTGACAAGTTTAAGGTGGTTGCCTCAGTGTTGTTTGTAAGGGGCTAGAGTCAGCACTGATGTACATGGGTGCTTGCTTTCAGTTAGTATCCGGTTTATGATAATGAAATCTCCGCGAAGCCGTCGGTATTTTGAAGAGAACACACCAAGTGAACGAAGACGCACTTCGCAACTTAGACCAGATAGTCCACGCGTTGCCTTTGTAGCGCTTTTTGGAGTTGCTCCCAAAGGCAGATTTCACGATTTTACGATGGACTCTAGGTCTCAATTGAATATTCAACATGAGGACGAATATACGAGTTAATCAGCAATGGTACTAGACGTCTCTGAAAAATGCCGAGAGCTCACCTCAAAAGCTTCAAGTTCGCAACACTTAATGTTTTCGAACACTGGAACGAATTGCCAAGACTTCCTTGCACGAGGATACATAATTCACGTTCACTAGTCACGTGTTGCAGGACGTGTTGCCTCAGAAGCAATGTGTTGATGGAGCTGCTACGCACCGTCAGCAGGTGGCACTTTGCAGGGTTCAGTGGGAACTGGTTCCTTTCTGCTCACTTGTTAGTTCGGTCCAGATCGTTTTGCAGATAGACACGGTTCAGTATTACTCGAATTTTTCTCCACATTTTAACATTGTCTACAGATATACGAATCAAGGATAGAACGTTTGTTGGAAGGTCATTAATGTAGACTAAATACAGTAGAGGGCTGAGGACGGATTTTTGCTGTACACCGCATAGGCTTGCAGAGTGAGTGTCGGCTACTTTTGTTTTGACTGCTCTGTCGTGTAAGTAGTTTTAAATAAATAAATAAATAAATAGTACATTCCTTGGTGATTCGAGGTGCAGTCCAACTATGTGGTCTGATCAATGTGTACAAAAGGATCTCAAAAAATAATCAATTTGTTCACGCTTTTTACAATGGATCCAAAACAGGTACTAAAGTAATTGGCAGGATTAAGACATTAAAGAAATTAAAAAAACCAGGAACAATAACACATGCAGATTTAAACAGATGTTCAGTCAAAGTAATACGGCCACTCCTGGAACCATCCCCAGGGGACCTGTTTCCATTCGCGGTATTCCCTCGAAAGGTTTCGCCCGCACTTCCATGCAATAACTGGCCGTGTGCCGGTGTGGCATAGTAGCATATGAGCCATCACTTGTTTATCATATGTTCTGTTCTTTTTAGGGCTGCTTTGTACATGTATTATGAGCGATGAAGCCTCAGCCCGGTCCGTCATGCGGATCATTCAATTATGGCACTCTTTTATACGCCAGCCAGTTGGTGATAATTTGCTTTGCATAGGTGGTCTTTTATAATCTGAAAGCTATAATCCGTCACCACAAGAGATCAGCCCAGTCGTGGCCAACAATGAAATAAGGAAGAATGTAGTAAAGAAGAATTATGTGAAAGAGGTTCTATATCGTTAATGTAAAAAATAGGCAGGTATGTTTTTTTACATCGGCGTAGAAATGGATCGAGCCGATGATACGATCAAATTGTGTGGCGTGACAGCCGGAGACAGATAACTGTACGGGTTGTCCATAGGCAAAACTCGCATTGGGAATCAGTTTTTGCCATCACTGAATTCAGGTATATGCTTCTGGACTGTTAACTTCAGAAAAGAAGGGGAAATGATTAGCACTGGAGAACAAATGCAGCGAAGGGGATCGCAGAACAATATTACGAATTAGTCAATTTGTGGGGAAAATTACGAAAATAGTTCCTGACGCCCCACCAGTAAATAATTTTGCTCTCGGTTTTAAACAGAAGACAGTTGGTATGAAATAAGTTTGAAAGGAGTACAACTGCATAGGGGGTAGCGTTAAAGAATAGCATAAGAAGCCGTTCATATCCTGCAAACCATCGCCCAGTGACCCTCCTCCTTATGTTCGCCAAGATGATGGAAGCGGTCGTTGCTGAAGCTTTAATGGACTACCTGGAAAAATGCAACACTTTGGCACCGGAGCAACGTGGCTTCCGTCAACACCCTTCATGCACAACCAATCTACTGATTGCATGTGGTAGTTGGACGGAAGTGGCTGATGATGGTGTCGGAGTTGACGTCATCTATCTGGACTTCTCCAAAGCTTTCGGCTGCCTGGATCACCGCATCCTGCTTCACCGGCTACAGAGCTACAAAACCGGAGATCTTGTATTTGGTTGGATTGGTAACTTTCTCCACCAACGGAAGTTTCAAGTACGCGTAAGGGGATCACACTCTAACCCGATTGAGGTGGAATGTGTTGTCCCACAAGACTCAGTGCTGGGACCGCGCTTATTCCTGGTGTTTATCAACGACCCAGCAATAGTTATCACTTCAGCTGCCTGCTTTTTGCCGACGACGGCAAGACATGGCGGGCGATTAGTAACAATGATCAACACGATACACTCCAACAAGACCCAGATCGCATTTACGAATGGTCAAAGAGGAACCTGCTTCAGTTAAACATAGCTAAGTGCAAGGTGATACATCTGCGTCACCAACCGGTGAGCGCTTACAAGATTGGAGACCATACCTTGGAGAAGGTCTCTCAGGAGCGTGACCTGGGTGTATTGGTACAGGAAGATCTCGGGTGTACAAAACAAGCAGAGAAGGCGACAAGAACAGGGAATCAACACTTCGGTCTCCTTCGTAGAGTCTTCGGTCGGTTTGAACCCTCAATAATTCACCAAATGCTTAACGCCAACGTGAGATCGCACGTGGTATATGCTCTTCAGCTGTGGCAGCCGTGGCAGAAACAGGATATTGTTGTTCTCGAGACTCCTCAACTAAGGACACCCAAGAACGTCAGAGTCCTCCTTCGACTGCCCTCCTAGTTTTGACGGAAATCTCTATGTACAGCAGTCGGTATCGGCTTTTGCGGGGGATCTCATAATGGTTTACAAGATTCTGAAGAACCCAAACCACATTTGTCGTCCGCTGCTGTAATTGAACCACAACACTAACCTAAGAGGTCATCCTCTGAAAGTGAAACCACAATATAGCCGGCTTGAATGCCGTAGAAGTTACTTTTCACTCCGTGCGTACCAGTGTTGGGGCGCTCTCCCTAATTACGTCATCTCTGCTCCCAATCTGGCGATATTTAAAAAAGGAGTTTACGATGCGTTGTCGTATTTGTATTTCATTTCATAACTTGTTAGCCAGTGGGCTACAAAACGCAATCAAACGGTGTCTTACCAAACTCCATACCATTGGATTTATACTTTTAATACCCGAACATCTGCGCTATTATACATAAGTCTATGTTCAGTCCACTTAAACCCTTTTCTCTTTAGCCTGCAAATTTATTCGCAATAATTTCCCCCCAAATTACTTGTTAAGCTTTGTTTTTTACCCGTAACACACCATTGTTCCATTGATATTTGTTGCGAGTTGATAGGGAGAAGGTTCCTAGGTGTTTGTGGCCACTGAGCCAAACTGTATGAGTAGAGCATTCGTGGTATCCACAGCAGTAGTTGTTAGGCCACTGGCCGTCTTGAGTGGTGGTATTCCGGGCTTAACCTTTCTTTTGGCATCCACATATCTCTTTAGTAGTTTGGTGTTACTCGTAAAGTTCAGTGCCGTGCTCTCCTGTCATTCGTACTTGTCGACTCTAAGGAGCGACTTGCGGTAGGTCCTGGTTATTTTCTAATTCAACGAGGTGGTATCACTTGGGCTTAGCAAATGTGGCCTCTAGATCTCGTTTCTTCTTTTGATCCCTCTACGTGTTCTGCTTCGAATACAAGCAATGGTCTGGCGCGACGCTCGTAATGGTACAATTTTTATGCTGATTGTATGACCCAGTTAATTTTATCCTTCAATTCATTCCATGCGTCATTCGCTGTACTGTGTATCTGTAGGTCTTAGTCAACGGTTGTCACGAAGTAGTGCAGCTTACGGCTGTAATAGTCCGTTGAGTTTCACTTTCTTTATTTACAATACTGATATAACACAACCAAATAAAAGAACTGAATGGTCGCTACGGCCCAGTGAAAGGTTGTATGCTAGCGGCCAAACCATCAACTCTTCATTATTCAGGAGTAAATCCAGGAGTGATGGCTTGTTTGAACCGCGGTGACTGTTTAGTCGATGCACATGGTTGTAACAACTGTCATCTTTATCCATTCAAGGAGGTTCCATTTAAAAGAAGATAAATTACGGGACTGGGATGCTATTGAAGGCACAATGAAATCGCACATTATAAAATAGTGAGAGTACTTTTGGAAAACGGCATAGCGGAGAGCTTTTAACAGGATGTTATGGCTGTCTGATGTTGAGTTCGGTGGCCCAGAGATTATTAAGTGACAAGCGTCACACGTCTTCTGTGATCCAACGTCTCGACCTGCTAGGTGCAGGCGTGCGGATACATCACCAGAACTTTCTCCCTGTCTGTAGCACGACTTGAGTCATTCAAGATAATCGTACGACCGACTCTGGAATACTGTAATATCCTTTACAACCAATTGCCAGAGAAAGACAGAACAGCTCTGGAAAATGTGCAGTGATCATTTACCAAGCTGGTCATGAGGCACTGCTCAAACCTGAGTTTCTCTGCTTCCTGTCAGAAGCTCCAAATGTATCCTCATTTGGCTGAGATGCTTAATGAACAACCTCGGTATTTCTACCACATTAGTAACCAACGAATTAACCCAGACAGCATCGCACTTGAGCTACGGAAGACTGCAATCTAACCCCATACGAAATGGCGGCTACTTGTTACCCTCGAAACTTGCAAGCCATAAAACTCAATTGAATTTCTTCTTAGTGAGATTCACCGATTTGTGGAACTAACTATTCCTACAAATATGCATGAGTGCAAAACCATGTCACATTTTGAAATGCCTTACGGACTTTCCTCAGTATAATGAATGTGTTGAAGTTACTTGCCTCACAGCAATTTCTAGGAACACTGACGGAAGGCGGTATAACTAACATCTGAACAGCTAGTTGCTTATAATTCGCTTACCCTCACCATATCGTTGGCCACAAAAACCACACCTGTCTCCTTGCAACCTATAATCCCCTTTCTACTATTATCTACTCCTGAACATCATAAACTAGAAAATGTTGATATAAATATCGGTACATTTTACATATGAGGCGATCGCGTATAGGACCCTAGGGAAAATCCATGATCCGAAATTCTGTTACCTAAAATTTACTATTATGAATTTATGTCGCTTAAAACATGAAACCCATTCAGTAATAGGTTGTCGGACGTATTTTCTCGTGGTACCGAGAAACCGAGCGCACAAAGGGACGATCGCACACACACACACACACATATATATATATATATATATATATATATATGTATATGGGTCTTGTGCCCCATGCTGAGGCTGGTGTTGCATTCTTGATGCTTCTTCATGGCAGTTGGGCTAAACCAACTTACACTTAAACTAGGTCTTTTTAAGCTGGCTAAATTTCATTCCGCTTTATTTGGTTTGTTCTGCCTCCCTGAATAATGTTCTATTAACTGGCCACGTTGCTTACACTAATTGCGCTTATCTTCGGTAATTTTGTTGCGTTTGCAGCATTTTAAGTAACTTGTGGACATTTCTTACTTATCACGGATTTGTTGCTAACCAACTTACTTCATATGGTAATTTAGCGAAGAGTTATGCCACCGTATCTGTTTGCATTATTGGATTTATTTAATTTCAGCTTGTCGTTTAAAGTGAATGGCTGTTGTTTGATATCCCTGGTATGGTTTCGCTTGATGTGTATGTTGACAAGGTGCCTACCTGTCTATTACCCACTACATCGTTCATACTGGCTCCAGGAGACAGTTGGTCGTTGCTGGAGGGGACGGGGTGCACGGTTCTTGTGGCCGTGCTAGGCTCAAAGAGCGGTTCCATGCACTCAGTGTGGAGCGGACTACGGTCCAGCCACCGCCTTGTGTGCGCTTGATTTCCCAAATACAGCGTGCTTGTGTTTGCCTGTGAAGGAGTGTGGGCCGGCTCCGTTGATGAAACGTGGTTCCCATCCGCATGCCTCCCGGTCTTATTCCTTCGGGTTTACACTGGATATGGGGTATGTGGTTGGAGCTGTGAGTGGTGCAGCGCAAGCCATCCATGGTCCCTCT
>CALYDF020010185.1:0-10178 GCA_944474145.2 Dicrocoelium dendriticum
ATGGAGTACAACTCATCGGTGCTTGCCGCTTCCGCATTTGCCGCTTCTTCTCTGCCTTTATAAGGTCTTTCTCCTACACTTCGGCAACTGCCTTCGTGATTAGATCGCGACACGCTCGCTGATCAAACGCCTTCGATTCCCATGACCTACAATCAAGATTAGAACGTGAAAGGCTCACTTAGATCATGTCCTGGTAACGTAACGTTGGTTTCCCCACATGCCGTTTCCCAATACTCAGCTGACCATTTAAGCGTTTTTTCGGTATCCGCATCGAATCCATACGGCTCACATGATCGAGCTACCTCAGGTGCCTCAGCAAAAGTATGCAGTCTACCGCATACATCCCACTTCGGCTCAACACTTCCGTGTCAGCAACTCTGTCTCACCAAGTGATGCGCAAATTCGTCGCGAACACTGCTGATGGAACCGTTCGAGATATCACACATCCCGCCGGCACATCGTCCACGTTTCACTGCCGTATAGAAAAACGGACAGCACCATGGATTAGTACACCATCAGCTTCGTGCCAATGCTAAGCTGATGGTTGTTCCACACTCGATACCCAAGCTTCCCGAATGCCGCCGCTGCCTTTGACATGCGGATACGAAGCTCACTGTGTATCTGCTTATCACTCGACATCACACTCCCAAGGTTGCAGAAGCTGGAGTTATTAACTGCTTTTTAATATATACACCCTTAACATACACTGCCACACAACAGTTAAAGTTCGATCATGATGTTTTAAGCTTAGCTTTCCGTCAGCATACCACCATTGGTATTGTAATTCTCAAGTATGTGAATATCTCCCGCCCCAATGTATATCCGGGTACGGAGTAGTTTGGTTAAGTTAGCTAACACTAGATTGGACGTCAACATAAGCAACCTGGATTTCATGAAAATATTCTATGGGTTGAATAATCTGATTTGCTTTTCCCAGCGGCAGTATTACATCATCATGCTTTAAATTCGATGCTCCTTAGCTAATCGGTCCAATTCGAATGTGGTGTGGTGTTTTAAGACTACGATTGTTTGCATTATTGGATAATGATCTCTCTCAAGTTTCCGATTTCGTGCCAACGACCTCGATATGCGTAGGCTTCAGAGGAAGATAGAATAACAATCGCCTCAATTTGACCCATAGATATTACACCCTTAGTCACCCTATAATTTTCTGCAATTCCATATAAGAAGATGCAAGGTTCCCTCCATACGATATCAGAGTACCTACATTTACAGACAAGGATCGAAAGCCTTGCAGCGTTCTGTTAATCGTGAGCTAGGCGCAATTGTCCAAAAGGACTTTAGTTGTCCCCGACATTCCGAACAGTCAACGAAAGCTGGTAATCAACACGTCTTTGTTTAAAAACGGGTGTTCGAACAATTAGGCATCTCAATTTTCCGTCAGATAGTCGGTGCGCGTGCTCTCTTCCAGGTCCAGTACACGACTCAAACCTGACAGTTATGGCGGAGACACGACCACACTGTGTTATGTTAGCCTCAACGCTAACTTTCCACTTACATGCATGTACAATTCATGGACCAATACCAGCAGCGGCCAAAAGTCTAGGATTATTCAGCGGACGGTATCATCGCTTAGGAGGTGACATGCTAATGGTTTATTGAATCTGTATAATCCAACTCATGTATGTAGCCAATGGAAATCATGTATTACCTGACAAAAAACACTGCACCCAACAACGCTTTTGAACTTTAATTGAGCACATCACCTATAGACAGCCTGCCTCGAATCATGAACGGGTCATACATTAGTTAGGACCTCTACGCCTTCTGTCAATGAGTCACAACGGGGAACGCTCGGCACAAGGGGTAACGGTTGAGTGCAGGGTCCTTATGAAGTGCACAATCTGTGATTGGATTGCAAAGCGCAGTCTCTACGTGAACCGTGTTTCGCACTGACGTACACCATGGTCATCTCGATCACATATACATTAGCTGATGATGCAGACGGAAACTGACTTTAGCCCTCCTGAAAACACTGCACTACATAGCGAGGTTCGACCCTAAATTATCTCTTCAGATAGAGAGAACATGCTACAAACTCGGTGCAGAATCGTACATTTTCGCCAAATCCATACTGGGCCCAAGGAATGAGCCTTAGCCAAATTCACCGTGGTTGAACAAATTTGCTGGAGTTGTGTCAACACAGTAATCATGTTACAAGCAATTAGTTGGTCGAAGCCGCTCGCGAATGTGTGAGTGTATGTTGTCAGTGTGAGCTTTGTTGTGACATTGAATCCCGCATGCAGGTGTCGTATACTTCAAAGGCTTCATCTCATGTTAGACACACGGAAGTCGAATATGTCAGGTTTCTCGAACACGAGTGCAGATATGTGCTTGGCGGAGGCTGTAAATATATGACCTTGGTTGTTGATGATCATTGCATGATGCAAGATATCTAACTACATAGGCAATTCCGAGCATACAAGGCAGAATATCACTTTTCTATGAGCAAGTACACTCTATTTGTCGTCTTTTAGTTGGTTGCTACTGAAAATTCTGTAAATGTCACATAATATCACGTACAGTATATGTGCTGTGGTCTTGGCGATTAACTCCGACTTGATGTACTTGAAGGCCGCTTGGATTGGGACTCTAGGGTGATTTCGTCCTCCTTACAACAGGGTTTTGGCTAGTTGCCTAATGCTATTCTTGTGTTTAACGTAGTGAATGCCCTGGGTTATTGAATAACGTGATAGACTACCTGTTTTTGTCCTCGTGCGCCACATAAAAGAGGATCGGTTGGTTTTAATAGTGGTCACACCATTGAGCATCTGGATTTTGTCAACTACACGCCAAGTCGAAGTTCTGTTCCTCTGATGAAGAACCTGGAAAAAGTAATTTAGATTTCGAGCCCATTAGTGAGACGCTAGAGTCTTAATTACCTCACACAGCAAGAATCCATACACTCTTTTTGGCAGTGAGTCGTCCTATGCTTTCTTCGCATTAATTTTGTCAAACGCCACTTGATCCACGACTATCACGTTTCATAGCAAGATGCCATAAAGCAGTCACAGAAGGTTTCCTTCTTATTTACTGGTTATTAGGCAGGCGATTGAAAATGGAGTTCTAGGTGGTTCTTCTGAAGCAATGGGGAAATGCTAGAAAATGACACCAACCTCTAGCCCGCAGTCGTCAACCGACGTGTCAAAGAAGACGGTCGGAAGTGAAATGCTCAATGAAGAAGACGAGCGAAGGCCGAAGTTACAGAAATTGAGCAATATGTTTCAGGGAGGAAAAGATTAGAAACTTTCAGAAAGGTTACACCAAGTGCGTTCATGTAAATAAGATAACGAGAGCAGGCTAACAATTAATATAAAATTATTTATTTTATATTACATCTAATGCAAGACGTCCCTCGGTGTGGCATGGTCTACCCCGGATGCGGATTCACCTTTTGCTAACAATGCAAAAGTCATTTTCTTAAATCAGTGATAAGACATAAATTGCGAAATGTCAATGTTTCGAGTGAGCTCTTCAGTTGCAACGCAATACAAGCAAGAAACAAACGGTTATATATGATGATATACTAGTAACAGAGACAAATAAAGCATAATTGACCTGTGTTGTGCAGTCAGGTCAATGGCAACTTAATTGATGGCCTCAGCTCTTTCTGGAAAAATCATGCTGAAGGATTTACCCGTATCAGTAAAGTTTCACAGATTACCAACTGTATAGAAGTACTGTTATACGACAGCACTTCACGGGAACTCATCGGTCTATCGGGTGACGATTCGTTGTGGAGTGCTTAGCAATAGATGAGACAGGGTTCTTGTTTTTCGACTGGTCTACTCCAACTTTTTGACTCAAATATTCAGCGACACTTGAGATAGTTGTCGAACGCTCCTGCCTCTGTACGTGTTACCGCAACTGCATGGGAACTGGTAAGTGGTGTGCGAGACCGTACTGTCCGACGAAATGCTCGCGTGGTTGTCGAGAATGACCCTTCGTGTGGTATGTATAAGCTGCAGTTGCGTGGTCTTGTTGTTGCGTGTCAGGGCAGATGGTAGCTTCTGCGAAATAGTATTTGCAACGTGGGCGCCTTTGAACGGTAAGAACAAATAAACATCTTTCTACTGCGTCAATTGCACTGGTGGCTTGTCTAGGTTTTCTAACCTGTACCTGAATGAACGTTTCTGGGCGCCCATTGGAGGACAGGGTAATAAGCAGAAACCTCCCTTCGGTCCTCAGCGTCTCCGGGCGGCATATTGGTGTGATCTTGTTGAAAAGCATCTTTACAAAACCGCGCATGGATGAAGCCAGGTCTTGTTGCGGAACTCAACCATACTAGGACAAGCTTTATTTGGCAACGTCAACTGAGCGACAATTACATCACCTTTGGCAAGACAAACTCCTAAGTATAAGTTTCACTTTCCCGACCATAAGTATCGACCCTTCTGTAGTGATGAGGTTCTTCCGTTAACATAGTTAACTAAACGATGATTATAACATAGGAATTATGCCCAAACCATTTACAGAAAAATATCCAACACGCCTGCCTCACATTGGCTATCTGGCTCGCTCGATTGACCCATTCGTTCAATCTGATCTGACAGTCAAAGGGCTGGAAAGCAGCGCTAGTAAACTGAGGAACATGGTAGGAGACCAGACCTTCCAGTATCCCGTGTAGCGCGAATTGACATATGGGCTTGTTGAGTACTACTTCTGTAGTATTAGTGGTAAGTAATTCGATTTCAAAATATTCCTTACAGTAATCCAACTTAGCAAGTAATCTCTCCCATTATCACAGAATAAATCCATCACCACCTTATGCCACGGCCAGTCAGGGACATCATGTAATCGCGTTGGCTCCTTCGTCTGCCGGATTTCATGTAAACGGCACGCGTCACAATTCGACACATGATCTCTGATCTGACCCGTCATTCCTGACCAAAAGATCAATTCGCTTGCGCAGTTAATTGTATAGCTGGCACCCAGGTGAGGGCAATGAACGTATTTCAGCGTTTCTCCTCGGAAGAGTGGCGCAATCAGAATACGGCTTCCCTTGAACGCTAAACTATCATAGACAAATAGCGCATCCCGAAACTTGGAGTAGGGTGTTAGTTCCTTCGGTAGTTGCTTCTTTTCAGTGGCCACCCATTTAGAATAACGGCTGTCAAAGCTGTAAACATTACATCTTCCTTTGTGTGTCGCCTTATTTCATTCAGATAACCGTTCCTCTCTGCCAGATGCCGCACTAGATTTGATGTTTCTGTCTCACTTGGATTATGCTTGGCTACCGGCAGATGTGCTCTTGACAGCGTGTTCACGTTGAACATCTTTGCATCAGGAGTGTGCACAACCTTCACGTCGTATTTTGAAGCCGAATAAGCGTACACTGAAGGCGACGAAGAACAGTGTGCAGCGGTTTATTGGCAATCAACATAGGCTTTTGTAGTATAAACAACAAATAACACAAATTGAATTAAAACAGAAGACGCACAGTTGGGGGTGCCTACGTGCGCATGTAAAATCAATACATTGTGTACCAGCGTCAGTCCTTGCTCACTAAGCAACAAGTAACACCCACCATCGTCGTGGCTGAAGTCACATTCCTACTTAGAAACGTTCAACTAGTTTACGAATTCGGCTTGACAAGCCGAAGTATGGTCGCACTTGTTGTTTCAGTTTTCATGCCCTCCGTTATTCGCTCTGTGTTAGCACGGGAGTCAGATTCCGCGTCGGCCGGAGTGTCTGCTCCGGGGCGTACGTGGTCCGAATGTCGGCGGACGATCCCGCCGTCCGGACGTTGCAGGTTTTTTGGCTTCCTGCAGAACCGAGCACAGTTGCTGGTTGCCAGCAATGCTCATACGGTAGCCGAGTGTATACTGGTTGATCGTCTCTAAGTGTGCGTTCGTCTTTTAACCCCTCTGATGACACAGACTTCCCCTGTCGCTTCTCTACTACAATACGCGGATTCGAAAACAACAAATGAAGACTCGTCCTGAGGTAACTGCCGAACATTGCTTCAGCCGGGGACTTACCGGTGGTCTCAGTGGGTGTGGTACGGTGGGCAAATAGAAAACGATCCCTTCGTTTGTAAAGTTTCCACTCTCTGCTTTAGTAGGCCTAGTTTTGCCGGTTGCACAGCCCTTTCTACCAGGCTGTTCGATGCCGGATGATACGGGGCCATTTTGATTGTTGGATCCCATTGTTGGTAACAAACTTACTGGATCCATCACCAGTAAAATGTGAACCATTACCTGTGCATTAAGCTTCAGTTATGCCAAACGTAGCAAAGGAAGAGCGCATTTCAGACGTCGCGTGTCTGAGTGAATGCACATCATTCCATTTTGAATGCGCGAAAAGGAGTGGACTTATCCTCGTTCAATTTATCGGTCCAAACTAGTCGGCATGGATCCCTTGCCACGGCTTGTCGGGCCACCGCCAGGGGTATACTGGACCAGGTCTTTTACTTCGTTGATGCGCTTGACGAATATAACAGTTCCTCAATAAATTCTCTATGATAAGCTAACTGCGGATACGCGACCTCCGGTCGGTTATTTTTGGCTGTGTTGACAAGATCACTTTTTGTTGACTTTCTGCGTTCATTGCAAAAGTTCGTGGAAATTGAGATACAATTCAGTTTCATTTCCGATTCTGAAATTTCCAACCAGAAATACTTTACATTTCATCGCTTGGTTTCGGTGATCTTGCTATCGCCATTTTCTCCGTCAATTGGCCGCCATCTTGTTTCGGATTATTCACAATGCCGAAGCAGTCATCCTGTGGTACTTGCTCCAAAATAGTCGGATACCGTGCAAATGCCCTCACGTGTGTTTTGTGCCAAGTTAAATACCACATTTCATGTGTTGGATTATCAGTTGAGCATTTTCATCGTCTTCGCGAGATCCAACACGATTTCGTCCAAACTATAGGTGAAAATTGCGAAATAAGATACAGCCAGAAAGAGTAAAGCCGACGTGTAGGCCTCAGCGTTTCGTTGCGAACAGCTCCGTGTGTTTGGCCCAACAACCTAGCCCGAAGAGCCTTCAGGTTTCGGCTCAGCCGTCCTCCTCTACCCGTGCAAACTCACCGACACGAAGTCCAACCGTTGTGAGAAGCCCAGTTGCACCTGATCTAAATTGTTTACCTTTGTTGTGTCCAACAGGACACTGATGTCCCAGCAGGTGAAAGTCTGAGTGCTGAAGACCAGTGGAAAGAACAGAGAACGAAATTACGAAGGAACGTTGGGCGTTTACGTTCTGTAAGTCAACAGTTAGCCAAACCACTTGAGGCTGGTAGTATACTTCGCCCTGCAAGGTCAACCTCGTCCGACCAGAGGCGTTATAATCTCGTGAGCTTTCACGCACCGGAGTCCAGTGATCCATCACCCCAAGTGCGCCACGATCACGATGTCGAGTTTTTACAGGGTCTAATTGATAGACTCCTCGACGCTGGTGAGGACTCGGTAAAAGTGAGGCAGATTACTCGTCTTGGAAAGCGTGATCAATGAAATCGCTGAATCACTTTTGTGGACGAAGCCAGTCCAAGACTGATCATGTCCTGCCTAAGTAGGCTGAAAGGTTTGAAGATCCATGTTCGTCCAGACCTAGACCCAGTAGACAGGGAACGATTCAAGTCTACCATCATTGAGCTGAAAAGACGCACTGGTGAGGGGAAAACAAATCTTCGTATCGTAAATTTTCGGGTGGCTTCCAAAAATCCGCGAATCAGGATAAACAGGCTGCTCACACTTCAAGCACGCCCGGTGGCTCCTGCTGCGGCCCTGCGAGTAGCCTTCACAAACGTTTGCAGTATTATGAATAAGCGCGATGAGCTTTGTTGTTTCGTTGCGTCTGAGCGGCCAGACGTAGTGGGACTCGCAGAGACATGGCTGCATGCAGAGGTATACACCCAGGAACTTGTACTCAACGGTTACTCGTGTTTCCGATGCGATAGACTAAAGAATGCCCACGGTGGTGTCTTGCTTTACACCCGGTCTTCTCTGCGTGGGAGACTTGTGAGCACTTACCGAAGCGAAGATGGTCTGTGTGAGCTACTGTGGTGCTCCATCCGCCTCAGGCGTGGAGAACTGCTTGTGGGCGCAGTTTATCGCAGTCCCCTGAGTCGTTGTTTGGATTGGCTGCCCATTCTTCGAACCCACATGACTTGTCCACACTTTCTACTTATGGGCGATTTTACTGTCCTCGAATACGATGGCCTGATGTGCATTTGATGCCTGGACATAGTGAGGTTGAAGCAAAGTTCGCGGATTTGGTACTTGAAACTGGTGCATCGCAACACATGCCAGCCAGCACGCATATCAACACGTTCAACCCCGTCCTGTCTCAACCTGATGTTAACGAGCTATGAACAACGAGTGCGTGACGTTAGGATCCTGGAGCCACTGGATACGAGCGACCACTAAGTACTGATAGCTGATATGGAATCATCTTTGCCGTATTCACATCCGCTGTAACTAGCTCACAACTACTGGAAAACGGACTTCGATGATCTAGCTCGAGCCGCGATACAACTGGATTGGTCTCTGTCACAAGCTGCATCTGTGCAACATAGTTGGATATTTATAAAAGAGAGATTGACATCATTGTGTTCCCAATTTGTGCCACTGAAATGTCGTAAGATTAGACCGATTAAGCCTTATTGGTTTGACAAGGAGCATAGAAACCTGGCTCGGAGGCGTCGCAGACTGTGGGACAAATTCCTTCTCTCTGGCTCTGCCAATGATTACGAAAGGTATAAATGTCAGCAAAAGCTCTGCAACGGTGCAAAAAAGAATAAACGCCGACACTTTGAAGAGCAGCTCGCATTAGCTAGGAAAACCGCCCCAAGAAGAATCTTTGCATACGTGAAGCGACGCCTGAAGCCGGCAGGTGATGTGCCAGTGCTGGATGGCACGGATGGTCAGCCCCTAACCTCCAGCACTGAGCGTGCGTCCGCGTTGGTGGCGCACTTCGCTTCTGTATTTGCGAATAACCAGGTGTCTGTCCCGAGTTCGACGTGTACCGCTTCTACCGAACTCGATAGTTTGCATTGCGGCGTTGAAGAGGTAGCTCAACTACTAGCCAACCTGGACGGCACCAAACCTGCCGGACCTGATGGGCTTCACCCACTGGTTCTCAAGTCACTTTCAACCGTCCTTTCTCCTGTCGTGCCTTACCTTTTCAACAGGTCGATGTCCGCCGGTTTGTTGCCGGTTGATTGGAAATGTGCGGTGGTGAAGTCTATTCCGAAAGGCGGCGACCCTAGCAAAGTAGACAATTACAGGCCAATTTGTCTGACACCTATTTTGGCAAAGGTTGCTGAGAAAATCGTGAAGAAGGGATTGCTGCAATTGCTACAGTCAAACGAGGTCCTGACGCCCGCACAACACGGTTTTATGCAAGATCGCTCATGCATTACGAACCAGCTTTTGACGAGGCATGAGTGGTTGAAGGTAATAAACAAAGGGAAGTCCATCGACGTGATATTCATCGATTTCAGTAAAGCGTTCGACAAGGTCAGCCATGAGGTTCTCCTTCACAAACAGCATGTGTGGTGTCGGTGGCTCACTGCACTGGTGTATCCGCGACTTTCTTGTTGGACGAAAGTGGAGGGTACAGGTCGACGACCATCTAACTGACTGGTACCCCTCTAAAAGTTGCGTGTCTCAAGGCACTGTGCTAGGGCCCACTCTGTTCCTGATCCACATCAACGATCTATCGCAGCTTCTCCGGTCGCCGTGTGCCTCGTTTGCGGACGACATGAAGATTTGGAGAGAAATTGACGCTCCCGATGACTGTGGCCTACTTCAGCAAGATCTCAACCGCTTATCCACATGGTCTGCAGAAGTTCTTCTCCCGGCCTTCCCAGCCAAGTCTGTATTTATGAGCCTGGGGAAGGGTGCTAACGGCCGAAACTGCACCCTTGACGGCCAAACGCTATATCCCACACCCTCCGTGGAAGACCTAGGTGTATACTCGCGCTACGATTTGAAGTCCAAAAACAACACGAACAGGCTATATCGGAACGGACTGCGCATGCTTTGGGCGCTCAAACGTAGCTTCGGCACATGGTCTGAAGAGGTTGCCACTCGCCTCTTCTCTTCTATCATTAGACCAATGCTAGAGTACGGTTCGCCCGCCTACTTTCCGATTACTCGAGGCGAGGCACAAAAGATCGAACGGGTCCAACATGTTGCTACCAGGCTGATCCCG
>CALYDF020010186.1:0-10179 GCA_944474145.2 Dicrocoelium dendriticum
GGCGACCTCAATGGCCGCTCGTGCTGTGAGTTTCTTTGTCCCACCCTATCCCTCTTAGCCTCCCCATCCAACCAAGATCTCGTTATTTAGCATTTTAAAATTTTGCATAGGAAAATTTTTGCTGCATACTAGCCGGCAGATAGCTTACCGGAACGATGCCCATCCGTTACCGGTAGCTTAGCTGGCTTGCACTTGTTGCATTTTACTCCCTTTTTTCTTTTGGTATTGTGGCACAGTAGCTGAGGTGTTTCCCACCTCTCGCTAATGTGTATAGTGTGTGTGATGTGCTCCTCCTGTGTTCTGCTGACCTCATGCGCAGTTCTCTAGCGGTTTGGCCCATATGCACGTGTGCACAGTACTTGTAGCTAATTTTGTAGACGCACTTAGTCCTCTTATCTACGGGGAGTGAGTCCTTTAAATGCGCCAGTCTCCAAGGGAACGTTTGACCCATTAGTAAAAGCACCCTTATTTTTTCTTTGTGTAATATCTTTCGGATAGCCTTTGAAGTTCTCTCTTTACAAGGAATCCCTACGGTCACAATTCACTCCGCCGTGCAAGGTAGATGTGAGTTTAGCACCTAGTGCAACTGGTGTTCCACCTGCCGTCTCTGGTATTCACTATACAGCCTTTGATCCATTGCTTGATTCCAACCAGCCTTTTATCCTCTTCCTCAGTGCATATTTAGCAAGCAGTGTGTTATTACCCATTCCTTCGTGTAAATGTGCCCAGTCGTGTTGGTCTCTCAGGGCTTGATCGAATACCCCATAGTGTAGTGGCACATGGTAGGTCAACCGATAAGGCGCGTTAGTTGAAAAATACCTAGTTTCTACCAAAGCTGAGCGTAATGTCCTCTTGTATCCTTCAGCATACGGCGGGAAAGAGTTGTCGAAGTTCATGCCGACCAGAGGAGAGCTAACAAAGTCCATCACTCGTCTACGCAGATCCACAACACCCACATTGTTGCGGTTATTTCTGAGGAAAATAAGCGTGGATTACAAAATAGTACCACGGTGAGCTGTAGATTACTTCACATTGTAGCCAGCTGGTATTACATTTAACTAAACATTGATCCGATTGAGATAAATTTAACATCAATATCCTTGGGGGGAACTCGGATTGTTATTATATAAACCGGATTTGTTGGAGATGTTTGCTGAATCCAGCACAATAAAACTTCGTAAGTTGACCACTCAAGGGACAGGACCAAATCGGTCAACATAGAAAGTTGAACAACATAGAGTGGTTCTATGTACAAAGCCAGCATACCTTACTTTCCCGTTGTGAGTAGCATAGTACAGAGTTTATTTTCACACACATCCTGTTCCGAATCCGTTAGACCAGCCCTGACCTAGTGGCAAATATATTTAAATCATACATTATTATAATAAGTCAAAACGCGATGTATTTCACTTACAAATTAATCATGTTCCGGGGAATTACTGTTTGTCTACTTTTTATATCATGACTGTACCTGAAAGGTTCTCTCAGCACACGCTACACTACTCAGTATACTTGGCCATTTTCAACAAATGACTTCACTTGCATTAACATATATCTGACACCATCTTCTTCAGGAGTTTCTGGGGTTTCCATGTCAGATTAATTTAGTTTCCGCATGGGTGTACCGCAGGTAGTAACGCTTGGAAAATAGCATCTGAGTCTGGTTCAGTGCAGGTTGCTAAGTCAGTGTATATTCCAAAAAGCCCTTGAAAATCCATTCCCTCGAATTCTGCCACGGAAGATAGTATCCTTGTTAAAACGATACTACACTGCTCGAGAGTTTGAAGGAATCCAGCTTTTCTGCGGCACTCCTGGCTCATTTCTAGCTGAACTTGGTTCCAAGAGGAAATTATAGCAATTTCTATGTGAAATTGGTCCGCGAGAACAAGGTCGCGAACCAGCAGGAGTTAGTAAAACGATACTGCAAGAACCGCAAACTTCTCTATAGGCACGTTAACGACCTCCGTAAGGTAAAGCGCGGGATTCCAGCACTTGTCACAAATGACGGCTGCACGCGGTCAGCACTGGAAGCAGCCGAGCTCCTAGGGCTTCATTACTCCCAAACTTTCCAACAGGTAACGAGCCCAAATATTCTCCTCGTTTCTATTACTCCACCGTCGGGTTTAGACAACATCAAGTTCAGTGCGAAAGCTGTGTTGCGAAAGTTGTTATCCTTGCGTTTCCACATTTCTCCTGGAGTCATCAACATGCGACTGAATGCTCTGTAGGCAGTAGCTTGTGATATAGCAGAACTCCTGGCCGTTTTCTATCAGCGATGTTTAGAGGAAATCCATACTCCACCAGTATGGAAGCGAGGGGTCATCACTTATGTACATAAAGAAGATAGCCGCACCGACCCTACCAACTACCATCCAATAACACTGCTTCCGGTACCATCCAAAGTTAGGAAATCAATCATCGCGAGTGTGCTAATGCAGTATCTGGAAATCCACAAGTTAATAGCCCCACAGCAACATGGCTTTCGTCGAAAGCGTTCATGTACTATTAACCTATTAATTGCACGTAATAGCTGGACTGAAACCGTTGATGATGGAGCAGGAGTCGATGTCATCTACATGGACTTCTCAAAAGCGTTTTATCGTTTATACCATCGAATTCACCTTCACAAGCTTCGTAACTACGGCATTGGCCACCAAATCCTGAGTTGGATTAGAAATTTTCTACACAAACGTCAGGCAACTGTCTGATGCAAGTAATGTGGAGTGTGGTGTACCACAAGACTCGTTGCTATACCCTCGTCCATACTTGGTGTTCAACTACGAGTTGGCTGAATCAATTGCTATCAATTTCTATTTTTCGATGATTATATCAAGATATGGCCAACGATCAGAGGACCGGACGACAACAAACGGCTCCAGCACGATCTTAACACGGTGTCTAACTGAACATTTCAAAACCCCTACCATTCACCATAGGTAAATGTCGCACTACGCAATTACGTCATAGACCTGACTACATATATTTGCTTGGTACACACGGATTGCAGCCCAGCTCCCAGACACGTGACCTTCGTGTGCACATACAGAGTGACCTCATGTGTTCAAAACAGTCTTAGGTAAATGCGAACAGAGGCAACGTGCACGTCGGCATGCTGCGAACGGCATTCGGGAGATTTGACCCATCAATCCTAACAATGACCAGAATTCATACGTGCTCCCACACATTGAATACGCTATCCAAGCTTAGCAAACTTGCCTAAAGCGTGACCTAGAGGCGTTAGAGTCACCACAACGAAAATAAACAATGAATGTAAAGGGCCTGCGGTATCACTTTTACCACTGAAAGGTGAAGTTGTCGGGAGTATTCAGCGGACGCTATCGAAGGTTGCGCAGAGATCTCATAGTAGCGTATCAAATGTTGGGGGACCCCAACCAGGTATGCCGCCACTTGCTGAAACTTAGACACAACACGCAACTCAGGGGTAACTGCATAACACTGGAAGAACAATATAGCCGTCCAGAGTTTCCACGGAATTACTTTTCCCTTCGGGTTTGCCAACCATGGAACTCCATCCCGAACTCCGTTGTATACTCCCCTACCTTGGATACTTTCAAAGTACGCTTGCATGTTGTTCTTCGTTCTTAACACTGTTACCTAGATTACGCCATTTGGGATTAAGCCGCTCATGCCCTTCTACAAGAGGTGTGTGTCACATGGGTCCAAGAAGAGGGCGCATAACTGAGCGACCATATTTTACTTTGCTCCCACGTTACATCAACGACCACTGCACCCCGTGTATTTCTGCATGCTTACACTTGATTTTTATTTTACACTGACGTTACTTATCAACGCAATCATCTCGGTAGTCGATCAGTGGATGACTCACACATGTTTTGATTTCCTCGTATTCACGACAACCATCCTACGGGACCTGTCAAGAACTTGCCTTTACGGTGTGATAAATCATTGTTCAGTGTTCAAAACACAGCATCCAGGGTAGTAACTGACGCAGTAGGGGAATTGCTTGCCATATGTAGATCATTACTATGCAATTTTCCCACAACCTATTAAATGTGCTGGGCTTGTAAGTGCGTGTTGCATATTGTGTTGGTCCCTTGGGGACACATGCTATGAGGTAAACACACATGCGCGCAGACACTGAGGGGCAGGACAAACGCGCACGTGCACATACCCAAACAGAGGACGTACTGTATCGTTAATTTTAAGTTGAGATGATACTGGGACGATAGGAGAATCCCGTTTGAGTTCCTTCTTGAGCGGATCGATGGGCCATAACTTGATAAGGTGCTCTGAAGTCATGATGGCTCTAAGACAGAACCACCGAATCATATACTGGTCAACCGATTACTGCCTCCATTCCCTGCACTGGCAGTCCCTGCCACGTGAGATAAACAATAGATCAAAATAGAAATCAAAGTTAAAGTGTTAGCGAGATCATTTGAAAGAAAAGGACAGTACCAATAATGAGGGAAGATATAGAAAATAGAATCGAAGTATGAAGCTAGGAGGCGACCAGGAGAAGAAAAGTTTTGGTGTCGCCACTCAAGTGTGTATAGTTGACGCTCAAACCCCTTAAGCGTAGATTCCATGATACCACTTTTTGGAAGCATGTTTCAGCGCACGAAAACTCGATGCGATATGTCAGTTTCTTGTTCAATCTGGTCGGACCACGGCCTGTCCAGCTTTACGCAATCCCTGAGGAGACCGGGCTATCTACAAGGACCAAACTGCAAAGACAAATCCTTCCCAGTTAAAATATGGTCGGTTTGGATCAGGTCCACTTCATTCCTTTGATAAGGCATTTATTGCATTCCCAACTAAGCAGACGTTCAGGGCACGTTTGTCCTCTTAACCTCTCGTCAAACATAGTGCTGACACGTAACGTTCTTTCTAGTGCCCTTTTGACCCAGAGAAGTCATGGGTCACAAGCCTAGACAAAGTATTTGAGATGGGGCCGAAATGAAATTGAGAACAATCTCAGAAGGCTGTCGCCTAGGCAACCTGAACTGCATCGTCCCCCGAGATCTCATAGAGCAAATCTGAAGCCTAGACTCACATTACTTGATAGTCTGCGTGCCATATGTTTGGGCGCAACTCAACAGTACTCTGGTAGTAGGTAGACAAAGTACAACTGAAGCGCAAAACAAACATGACTACTAGCAATCAGTGAAGGTCCGTAAGTAATGTCACCAACAAAACCCCAGTGGCACCAAATACATTTCTAACATAAGCGGTACTTTGACATCCATGTGCGGAGGTCCATGAATTGACGCAATGGCGCTGGTAGCGTAGACCAAGCTGACCTGCAGCGAATATACCTGACGCGGATGCAAAACAGAACTCCCCAGCATACCTCCGGCACATTGAGGTCACCCGCCATCAGACACCCGTTTGCGGATTGGGAGCAAATAAAGTCATGCACCTCATTGGATGCAAGAGTAAATTAAACCGAGGAAGTGCTAATCACAGCCGAAAAAGCTTCAACAGTTTTGTTTATGAACTAAAACATGCAAGTCTTCAAAACGTCAAGTTTACGACTCACGTAAAGAGCGACGTCTCCACCCTTTCAGCCAACGGCGCGATCGCATCTAAATAATGCGTAGCCAGTGAGATGTACTTAACCATACGTGCTGTCCAGAGACAGCGACGTTTCAGTGAATGCGAATGTGTCTGAATGAGACCCATCTACAAGCAGACCTAACTCGTACAGCTTATTTCTTAGGTTGAGCACATGGTTGAGCACATTGATAAGTGCTCTCTGGAGGTATTCGTAATGTCCAGCGCTAGGTCATACACTACCAGAATAGACACCGGTAGGGCGGACATGGACCGCCAGCTGACCACCTGAAAATCCACCAATCGAAGTCTGTTAAGCTGCCGCTCGCCTGTTTTTGAGGTCCTTGATGGCCTCCTTTAGCTGCGGCCTATTTACTGGGGGAACCTCTGGCTAAAGACTAATATCAATACCCAGCAGTTCAAAAGCAAACCACAAGAACTCGCTGCGTTCTGCCGTGGTATAGAGAACCACACGAAGTAGCCGCGGTCAAGGGTTTGGCGTGCCAAATTGAACGGTCTTCAGTCTAATCAGTTTCCGGACAGCAACGTCTGGAAAACCAGGCGGAAATTCTTCGTTAGGTACATTTTAAAGCACTGTAGGTCGGCCAACATGCGTACAGCAGGAAGGGCGTCAATAGGTTCCATCGTGTTTTAGAATATAATGCTACTATCCAGGAAAGAACACCCACGACGGGGAGTGTTTACCCCATGGGTCTTTGATACAACACTTCACTAATGGTGGTGGAATTGTTTCCATCCCTTCAAACGACGTTGAACTAACGCAGCGTAGGTTTTTCGCTCTATTGTTAGCGTCTTATATTTTTCGAGTCTTCGAGCTTGCCCGAAGGCTTTGGGGCAGCGTTGGTCTACTTCTCTGCTGACTAACGGGAGCAGGGCCCGTGACCTTGTGTCGCATTAAGCTGCGTCGAACAACGTCGAACAACGTCTAAGGAACCGTTAAGTGCAGTGATTGTCGGTCAGGAGAATTTCACATGTCGTCAAATGCAGCTATATATCCATCATTTTTGATTAAATGGGTCGTTAAGCGAATACTGTTATGGCCACAATGGTACAACTACAACTTTCGGAGTTGGCTAACATATAGAAGTCCGGTTTAAATGCTGAACGTTCAAGCCATCAAAAAACGATGAACTTAGAGGTCGTTTGGATTTACAGCTGGTCAGATTTTGTTTTAAATAGGACCTTTTTCTTCGTGAATTGCGGATTAAAAACACTGTTCACTGTCTCCTCAAACCTGGCTGATACCGTACAACTAAGAATAGGGAATTAGCCATCACTTGAATTTTCAAACTTTCCCAGCTAGCTGGTTGAACTGTGCAGTTAGCCTGTTTCACGGATTTATTAATGACGGAATCGTTGCAGCTAGGGTAATTGCACATCGTGCAAATTATCTGCCACGATACACTCTGGAATTAACACAATGCAATCATCTACAATCTAGCCGATCTAAATGCAACCAGCCAGTAAGAACGAAATATGAAAGGGATAACTCTGCTGCGCTGTTGCCAAATTCACTGCGACTGCCACCGGAAGGCTGGTCATCGATCCAAGCAATCACGATGTTCCCGGGTAGCCAAACACACACACACACAAACCAATTTGGACATCGAGTGCCCTACAAGCGCACTGCGTCATAGTGTGAAACATTGCAAACATCAGTGGAAGCAACAGTTGTGTAGCGTCAGCTAGTTACTTACCGTTTCCACACTAATACCGATTCATAACCCATGCTAACCAGAGTGGGGCTGAGGATCCAGGAAGTTGGAAGGCAGGTCGCGAAGTGGGACAACAACATGACGTTGGAAAAGTACGGTAAAGATGTGAAATCTCGTAGATGCATACATTTCGTATTCTCGCCCCGGTACCATTAGCAATAACTAATACGCACACCTAAAGCTAACAGTAGATGCGACCAGACAAGTTTGAGGTGCAGCGTGATTGATGGAAGTTTACCCCTACGTCTAGGACAGTCTAAGGCTGATTAGTAATTGTTTTTGGAAGCACAGGGCTGGCTTCATTCGACCTACTGCGACAGCATCAGCAAATTGGAGGAAGCGGGGATTGGGACGACACAACACAACTTTGAACACTGAGCTCAGCTCTAGCCGTTGGCTCGAGACCAGGTGTTTGCCAGTCGAGTAAGACGGCGGCCTACGGGCGGGGAGTTGATGCGGGTAGGGGATCCGGGCAATTTCAAGCTGCACCCATCTCGGCACATGATCTTTTAGTCTATAAATCAGAGCCAGATCAGTTCCTCCTAAATAACTGGTCTCGCAGTTACACAACTATTAGTACATACAGTGTGAGTTGGTACCGATAGACTAAGATTCCTTTGTGGGAGGCACTGGAATAGTACGAGTTCGGTTAATTGCCACAACTTGGGCAGCATTGTAACTTTTCTTCTGTGTAACAAAAAATATATGCCTCACAAATTACTTCTCGTTCAACGGAGAGATATACGAGCAAGTGAAGGGGGCACCGATTTGATCACAAATATCAGGTCTGATCGCTGAGACCGTCATGCAAATATTGGAAGAAGATCTACTACCAGCTATTAACCCGAAGTTGTGGGTACGCTATGTTGACGATACATTTGTAATACTGAAACGCAGTGAAATAGCAGTCGCACACCAACTGCTCAACAATGCAATGGATGGGATTCAGTTTACAATGGAGTTAGAGGCAGAAAACATGCTCCCATTCTTGGATGTGTTGATGACCAGAACAAATGATGGTGAATTTCAAACATCTGTTCACAGGAAAGGGACACATACGGATCAAATTTTGAACTTCTATAGCAATCACCCAAAGTGCCACAAAATAAGTTGCGTGCGGACACTATTTCGCAGGATTGAAACACACTGCCGCACAGTGGAAGCCAAACGGGAAGAAGAGAAACACCTATTCGATTCGTTCGAGCGCAATGGCTACCCACGCAGCTTCATCCGCAGATGTCTAAACCATAAACTTATAAACACCGAGCCGATACCAAATGCAAGCAAGAGGGTCGTTTTGCCGTATACGAAGAACATATCTGAAATGACTGCCAGATTGCTCAAACAATACAACATCGTGGTCGCTCATAAGCCAACCGCTACTTTGCGAAGAATACTATCAAACCCAAAGGATATTAGGAATGCACAAGAACGAACAAACGTCGTGTATGAAATAGATTGCAATAATTGTGAAATGAACTATGTGGGGCAGACAGGAAGGAAATTATCCACAAGAATGCAAGAACATCAGAGGGCTTGTAAAAAGCATTATGCATCGTCTCTTGTCTCAGCGCATGTAGATGAGGAGGGACATAGCTTCAATTGGAACCAAACAGTGATTTTAGCTCAAACAACAACACAGAAAGGAAGAGAGTTCCTAGAAGCATGGTACTCCTCTAATAATTCGATCAACATGCGCATCGACATTGACCCCGTGTACCATCAACTCCGAAAGAAAGATCTCCGGCGAATCGCAAGACCTGATTCAGCCGTGGAAGCAAATGGGCAGAGATCACGTGGCACAAATCGAAATCGCCACCTTCAAAAGTCACCTGCCCGTGGATGACGGACTGACAATTCACTAAGCAGCATTACACACTGCCTATTACTGCACTGAAGATGCCACCTCGCATGGTGGTGAAACGTATGCGATTTCTTAATCAAGCTCGAAAAAACGATCAACAGGTGAGAAATGCATAGACTGGCAGGTTTTCATCTCCTTATCCCACTTTTTACATCGTCGAAAGTAACAAAGTGCTTTAAATTGCTCAAACTAGGATTTTTGTCACACAATGTGATGGAATCCATGGGTTCATGTCAGTAAACCGTGAGCTGTGAATATCGTGCATGGAAATTAACGTGAGTAACATGCAAGGCGTAGCGTTTAGAATCCCCCTCAAATAAAAGGTGTGCATTGAGAATTATGAAAACAATAAGGCCACAGTTAACCCTGGCATTAACATCAATCCCATGAGACAACGTATCGTATCGGAGTTCCATTGAATGCATAACGAAGTAGTGGTCTTTACCTGTTGTCGCGAAATATACATAATGGCGATAATTAGTGAGATTGAGCCATTGTGCCTGATGCCGAGTAGTGTAGTGGTTGACCAATAAAATGAAAGATAGATTAAATGTGTAAGATTCAAGAAAGTGAAGTTCCGGGGTATGCACTAACAAATTGTGATTCGCCACAGTGGACTAGCAAGAAAATAATGAAAAGTATGCAAAAGCTAGTGAATCAGGTGCAGAGATAAGAAAAATCGAATTGTGATAAAAATGCTATCTACTCAGAAAGGAACCAGTACACAATAGCGCCTTTAAAGGCGGGGTACGATTTATCTGACGGTACATCCCATTTATCTTTTTCAATCATTGTCACAATGGCCAAGATAATTGATTCAGTACAAATTGAATAATGCCCTCAATGATATTGCAAGAATCAAGTTAGTCAAGTAAGTCCTTTAAAAATATTGGACATCAACGACTAACCATCGTGAAAATCACTGCCCCCCGGGCTAGATGGTGAAATACTAACATCACCAACCGACTAACTTGACAACCTGGACGGAAGAGAAGTACTGCTACCTATGGCTGGAGCGTGCAACTAAGCAAAAACCGATTA
>CALYDF020010187.1:0-10183 GCA_944474145.2 Dicrocoelium dendriticum
AAGTTATTTGCAAAAGCTTCTAGTCCAACCAGGAATCATACTGAGTCACGATCTATCGCGGTTCCTCTATGTGAATGAACTATACAGTAAAAACATGCGACTCATTTTATGTCTTGTTTACCATGGTTCTGCGTCTCCCACAAGTTGATTCCGACATTGTTTACTGCGCATGCATTACCACACTGTACTTACTGCACTATTGTAGCTTTCCTAGGCCTATTGTTTAAGTGGTTCACGCTACTTCACATATGGCTGAAACACGTTGCTATAGCGACATTTCAGATCCAAATTTTGTTAAGACTACGGTACCTAGACATCTTACTTCTTGCATCAAGCTTGCTTCCGAAATACCCACCGATGTCATTCAAACGGTGCATGGTGCAATATCTAACTGAGCATCTAGCCCTCAAGTACATATCATATACGTACTAAGGCACGCTCGCATGCAGTTTTGCCAATCGTTTTGGTAGGAACTACCAGATATTTTGAACTAGATATTGACTTATAATTAAACATTACCTTTTCCATTTCTTTAACTACTACTTGTGCTCGGTTTCTTTTTTAGCGCCAATTTCAAGTGTGTTTAGGCTGAAGGATAACAGTTACATTATTGACTCTAAGTAACTGGTGTTTTTACGCATTTTCATGCTGTTAGTTTTACTGACAGAATTAGGCTGCCCGAAGGTTTTGAACTAAATGTTGGGCAATCGCAATAGGAACACTCGTATCTAGTTTAGAACTCAACGCCGGCAACGGTCGATGACCATATGTAACGATAAAAATGCAATATCTCCAACCAGCTAAAACCTTTTCAAATTACGTAAAGGATTTAGTTAAATGATAGCACGTATCTGTTTTTCCTTGCTTGAAGGTATGAACAACTCAGCATATATATATTTTTCCTTGCTTCAAGAAATACCTTCCACTGTGTTAACAGTGAATCGCTGCTGCGAAGTATACACATTTTTGTATGCCTGCTTCCATAATCTTATTGCCAAAGGATTATTGTACAAAAGTACTCAGCAGGCTTAGCGGCGGAAGCTCTACACCACTTACTGACTTCCACTGTCCTTAAAGGAACTATTTTGCCATCAATTATTATTATGTACCTACGTTGTCTAGGTACATGCCCCGAAAAAGCCATTTTGCTAAAATTTGTTAATGACATGATTATTGGTTTTAGTCTTCTAACATCATGCTCCTCATTAAAACATGAAGAATCGTGTGTCAACCGAATGGTGTGCATGCTAACGTGGTCATTAGGATGAGCCATGTCCGGCCTCTAAACGTAGTACACAACAGTTCATCGCGGTTATGCTATGTAACGCTTTGGTCGGGAGATGATGGGGAGACAATTCTCTTGTCAGCAACTCGCCTCCTTACCACTCCTAACATTGCTCATATTCTTCAGGATATTCTCTTGAGCCAACGGCAGAAACTCAAACAAAAGCCGGATGACTTCCGCAAGCAAAATTTGGCAAAATTGATCTATACTAATAATGCTCCAGGGACTCAGACATCTATAGATCTTGTGACCAATGCACATAACTGGGGTTAATAGCACTTTCTCGTTGAATTGCTCTCCCATATACGCAAGCAGTCGACTGTCTCTGGTGCCGCCTAGATCTGAAAAGTGTTGTTGTGTGCTTAGTTGCAATTATATACCGCCTTCCAATGTCTTTCCTGGTAATCGAAAACAGCTTGGGGTCTGTTATGAAGCGAAACCCAGCGCGGTCAAACGGGCGCATTATTTTGGTGGAGGACCTCAACCTGCATGTAGTCGAAATCCCAGAGTAACGCTGCGAGTAATTCACGGCGGAATTGCAGGAAGTAATCGCCGATATACCGCTCTATAACAACGGCACTTATACCACGCAACCCAGAACGGATGAAGAACCAGCTGTTTTGGTCATTGTGCTCACCAACGATGGAATAATGGTCGATAGCGTAACAATAGCCGCACCAATTGGCTGCAGCGATCACTCAATATTGCTCTTTTGTTAAATCTACTACATGGAGTACATCAGGAACAACGACGAAGCCTGCGTCGTCGCCTATTACAACACCCTTTCCGACCACATTCAATAAAGTAACTCGTCCTTTCTAGTCAAGCAGCCTACTGCCGTCGTCTAAAAGGAATTTGTCACCCAGTTCACAGGGCTAGTAGTTAAGGCATCGCAAACCAAACGGATGTGTTAACTTCGTGTGCGGTCGCTCCGAATCGACACTTGTGTGTTTGTGAAACATTCATAACCACCTTACTACAGGACGTTCCATGGTTTTTAATACGTGTGCGACCATCCCATTAGTGATGTGTACTCTCATCCCAGTCCAATGGTGTGAACGGTTAGCAGCGCATAAACGCCAAGGTTATAGCATTGCAAGTAAATCTGATCCAGGACAGCTTATCGCCTCTAAGCTAAGCAATAGGGTCCACATTTCCTTACCCAACCCAAGATCACTTCCAATTTTAGAAGAGCGCCTAGCGAAAAATAACGCGGCTCTTATAGTCAAGCGGTACTTAAGACCACAAAAATCAGGCACAACCAGAAACGTTTAATCGAGCAAATTCCGCCTGGCTTAACAGTCTCTATTAGTAACATGTATGGATCAGCACAAAATCAAGCACTTGTACCTGCAAATCAAGGGTCCATAGTTGATTTCAAGCCCCTAGGGATTTAGTCACCTACACAAGGATTATTGCTAAAGTCAATCGGAAAGCCACAGTTTAGTTCTCCACGGTTGCAAACACCGCTAACATGGGCAGAAAGATAACATGTACGTCATGATTACCTAGCAGAAAGACAGGACAAAGATCATCGAACCTTAGAGCTTAAGCAAAATGGGATCCAACAATATCCGTCTGCCGGTTCTATGCACAAATGTCACCGAAACTACCGCCATCGCATTGCAATATAGATTTTCTGACAGCCAAGACCAGTTGAACTCATTATGTATTTAGATTAACTTAAAAGTCAATACCATAAGCATAGTACTCGTTACTCGTCACGTGAACTCTGCACAAAATGACGAAGACTAATATATTAGAGAAAAATTAGAACCCGCCACTAAAGTAGAAATTGTTTCTATCTTTGAAATTGCATTACAGCAAATGTCCTGTGGGATACACATCTATCATATCCCATGGAACACGCGATAATACAAAAGAAACATGTTGGAAAGACAAAGCAAGAAGGATCGTGTAAGCACAATTATCATTCACGACTTGCCAGTTCTTCCTTCTCAAGATAATCAAGAGATGAAAAGCACGATTTGGTAAAAATGCGGTACATCCTCCAAAGAAACACTTGTCTTGGCTAATATCATTGCTCGGTCGCCCAAAACGTTACCTTCCACACAAAAATATCTAGAGGACGCAGCCCTAAAATCATAAAACTCGTGGATCGGTCGCAGCAAACAGCGACAGAGGTGCTAGAACATTAGCGAATACATATGAAAGCCCTTCCATCTGAACGTGGTTTAAAAGCTGCAGAAACTGTTCAAAGGCTAGCTTTGGGCTTATCTAAAAAAGCAAAAGGGATTACTCAGGAGCTACAATTTAACGATCGTTCAAGCAACCAGTACGGTTGGAAATGTGCGGAATTGGAAGTACTTTGGACAGAGCATATTGTGCATGATGTATCATTATCCCGTTAGGAAAAGAACATCATCCGAAATAACATCAGTCGGCAATCTCACACACCTGTTTAAATTAGCCCCTGTGGGTTCCCGAATACGGAGAAAATATTCCACCTTTATCCCAATACTGAAGGACTTTTGATAAGCTAACTAAATGCAAGGATCGCAACGCTTCTAATATATTCGATATCCTCGTTGCCACGGGGATGTTTTTACACACTGAATTGATGGATGCCGAAGTCTCGCTGCCAGGCAAGTCATTTGTCCGCAACGACAGACTTACAAAGGGAGGAAGAGTAATTCCTTACCATCAAAGTGACCTACAGTGCGGGGCCGTAAAAGATTCAGACTCACGTGCCCAGATTCACTTTTGTGTTGCCTGCAGTTAAAAGGCAGTGAGATTTGCCTTGTAGCCTTGGTGTACTGTCCCCTAATTCTTCACTCGAAATGGACTGCCACATTTCTACTGCTCCAAGACGCATTCTAAGCCGAACATATACACATCTTAGACATGAGTGACTTCAACATACAGTTTTTAGAAACCTGTGTTACGATCGGAGAACAATACCAACTGATTTACAGGAGCTTGTAACCACTGTTCCGCCTTACAATCACGTTACTTTGCCCGCTCGATTCAAAACAGGTAACAAAGGATATGTGCTGGAGCTTGTGCTTATCAACAAAGAACATTTGATTGGTGTGTTGGCTATAGACTGTTATTTGTGTCGCAGTGATTGCTGAATCATTAGTTTCAACTTCATGTGCTGTGCGGAATATCGGAATTAAGCTCTGAGATGGTGCACAATATTACACGCTACAACCGCCTAGCCCAGGTTTTCAGTGCAACAACCTGATCGTTCATCGCCGGAGAGCCCTCGGAAGTCGTCTAGCTCGAGTTTATCAACAACTTAAGTCGCTGGTTACAGATCCTTCAGGGACAAGAGATTGCAAATTGTTTAAACCAGTTGATTACGTTTCGAGTAGAACTCGAAACTGGATCGCAGTACACAGCGCAGCATGGTAGAAGTTTGGGTTAGCTCCAAAGCCAGAAAAATGGCGCAAGTACGTAGCCAAATATAACCACTCCATTCAACAGTTCAGAGCAATTATATCCACACATCAGTAGTGTCTGAAGAAGAGCTTCGGCGATAACCCAAGAAACTGTAGTATAAACATGTCAACTGATTTCATAAGGAGAGAACATGCATTCCTTCACTACAGACGACTGACGGTCCAACGAGGACTGCTGTAAATGCAGCAAATGCGTTGCTAATAAAATACGCCCCCAAGATTCAGACGGTCTAGTCATGAAGCAATCTTCTAGCTTTTCTTTCTTGTGCCAGGACTAACTAACGTCACTATTAGGGCTGAAGCTTTATTGCAGAAGCTGACGTCTAGGCACAACCACAACTCCCCAGGAGTGCACACCCATTGCCCTTAGGCTGTAGGAGCAGCAGCAAGCCATATTTGCCGATACAATGGTTTGTTTTCTGGAAAAATGTAACATAATTCCGCCCGAGCAGCACTGTTTCCGTGGACAGCGATTACCATAAGTATAAAACATAGTACATCACTTTTACTTGCTGACGATATCAAATCAGTCTGTAAGTTTCGGAGTGACTAGCTTCACGGGACATTACTGCACATTCAAGATGATTTACATTCACTTGAGTCATGGTGCTGCGCGTTGGTGAAAATTCTCTCGGCTACAAAATCAAGCATCATGTTTTACGGCTGCTGCATCCACGAAGGATCTATCAACCTAAACAATGAACGCGTCCCTACACAATTGTCGACGCGAGATCTTGGCATTAAATACGCGTCTATCTTTAATTTATCCTAACCGTTCCAATACCAAGCAACATTTGTCAGACAGTCTATGTTCAATATATCAAACAAAATACACACAACTCGGGCTAGGGTTAAGCATTTCAAGCTACTCAGTTGCCCCGTCCGCGAATACTGCAGCATAATATATGGAAATATGAGAAAGAGTGATAGAATTGATGTGCAGAACCTACAGAGGTCATTAACTAAACATCTAATTTCTATGGGTTATCGAGAACGCTGCAATCAACTTCACCTTGAACCACCTTGGATTCGACGACTGAAGCACAACTTGTTGCTACTTTCCAACATATTACACAAAATGGCCTCTTCCAAACTGCCTGCACTGAATTTACCACATTGTTCAACTCGAAACCTTCGTAACAAAGATTTTATATTATATATACCAAAGGCTAGAATGAACAACCGCTCTACTTTATACCTGGTCAGATACAGCTATCTGTGGGATAAACTTCCAATAATACAAAGTTCATGTGACAATGTGGCAAAAGTTAGTAGCAGACTCACCAATTCAGCTAATTCACCATGGCCACTCCCAATCAGCAGGCTTAGGCTAGTATGGCAAATCACCAGACGCCGGCGTTTCGACATTCTGGGTCTCGGCAGTGGTGCGCCTCCCTGCAGAACCCTGTCGGATTCCGCCCAAATGACTTCAGGATGTCAGCAGCTAGTGTCACTTCGTCATGGGTGACATCCCTAGACCTGCGTGGTTGACAGTTGACTATGATATAGCCCGGCTCATTTTCCACTGCCATGCCAGTTACGAACTGTGCGGAGGACAACGGCTATCTTCAGGAGCTAGGAATTCCGCATAGTGCCAATGCACCGCAGAGGACGTAGATGCTATACGGACAACTTTTATAGCGCTGATGAGTAGCGAGGATTTTTGTTATAATCCAGCTAATTCAGCATGGTCACTCCTAATCAGCATTCTTAGGCTAGTCCGGAAAAGCACCAGACGCAATCAGACGTCAAGCACGCAGGTCTAGGGCTGTCACCCATGGCAAAGTGGCACTAGTTGCTGGCATCCTGAAGTCATGGGGGCGGAATCCGGCAGGGTTCCGCTGGGAGGCGCACCACTGACGTGACCCAGAAGGTCGAAACGCTTGCGTCTGGTGCTTTGCCCGACTAGCCTACGCCTGATGATTGGGAGTGGCCATGATGAATTAGCTGAATTATACCAAAAATCCTCACTAGTTATCAAGACTTACCAGGTACCTGATCTAACTACACTAAGCTCTATATTCATCCGTGAAAAATTTCTCGATGAGCTGTTCCAAGGGGAGCCCAAAAATAAATAAACTCCAAAGTTTTCATAACTAGGCGTTTGCCTCAACCATCAGCTAGAAGGTTAATACATGAAACGCGCATCCCAATACTCCACCTATGCATGTCACCCATGCAAGAGCATGGATTCTTTTGTACAAATTGATGTGTGTCGCTATAGACTCAGTTTCGATTATCAGGAGAGAAAACCCTATTATCATTATTATTAGTATTATTATTATTATTAATAAAAAGGCCTCCGTAACACTGATGATATCGCATATCTTAGAGAAGTTGCGATCCTTGCAGTTGGTTAGCTTATCAATAACGCAGACAATAGAATACTACCTTCCATGCTTCAGATTTAACTAGCGGTTACCCTTTCTTGTGTTGGTTTGTCATGTGTCACTTTTAACGACAATTATTTTTGGGTTCACAGCTTTCTATCTGGCCCGACACAACTTTCTTGTCATGTGCCTCAGTTTCCTGTTCTAGGTCAAAGATAGTTGATTTTGCTCAGTATTGACCCGGCACAGAAAAACACTTCACTATTTATACTGGTTTCTGAAGATATCAAGATATGGCGCAGGATTCAGCAGGATGCCGATCAGATTTCTCTATAGTGTGACGTAGATATGGTACATCAGTGGTCAATCCAAACTCCGCTACAGTTAAACGTGGGCAATTTCGAGAAACTCTGCATACACCAGACTATCTTTTCCTATAAGCTAGATACGCAAGTACTGCAGCGATCTTCCTTCGAACACTACTTTTGATGTGCCGGTTCGGGATAAATTAAGCTTATCCGGTAATCGGAAAACGCTCAAAAACTGGTAACGAACAGGGTCTGTTGCGACGGGCATTCGAACAAATGGACATCTCTATATTCCAATGGGTTCTCAGTGCTTATGTCTCTTCCTATGTCGAATGCTCAATTCAAGCCTGAGTAAAATGCGGAAACACGATTTCACTGTGCTGAAACAACCTCAACATCGAGCTCCCAACCACGCCACTGGAATATGCAGTATAACATCCAAGCAAAAACTGAAAAGTTTGGGAGTATTCAGCGGACAATACAGCCAATTACGAAGCCACTTTATAATGGCACATATAGGTGTACAAAATCCAAAACACGTGTGTTGCTCCTTACTGCAACTAAACGGTAACAAAAAATCGACAGGTCACCACCTGAATCATGTCGAGTAGTACTTCGTTTGGTGTGCCTTAGAAATTTATTTTCAATTCGAGTGTGTCGCCTTGGAACGTTCTTCCTGCATCGGTCGTATTTGCATCCAAACTGGTTACATTTATAGCCCAACGCATTAAAGACAGACTTCTGGTTCAGTCCCAGTCTTGCATCTTATATCAGTTTACCTGCACCTGTGGTGCGAGGTACGAGTCTGTCTAAAAGCATTGCGTAGCATTGCCCAGCGGCTTTGCGGAAAGGCATCGTCAGTCGTCCCAACAGTTCCATCTTGGAACATCTGGTGGAAAGCGGACACCGAATTAGGACCGCTGATGCCTTCCAAGTACTTTATGTAGTAAAACCACTGTACGCTAAAGGTCTTGGAAAGCAAATCTTACGGACGGCCGAAGCGATTGCGATCAGAATATTTCAAGCGAAATTATGTAAACAGAAGGATTTGCTGCAAGGGCTACTTTTACCCTGGCCCTAGTTAGCCCACCAACTTTTATCACTTCGTGCGCCTACATTGGTCGGATGATGCACTTGGCATTCCACCGATCAACTAACACGTGCTTTGTCACATGTGTTGTTAATGGATTTTATTGATCAAGACTTTTGTGTTTCTGTTTGTCGTGATTTCAATATTCCCACCACTTTGGCTTCATCAGCCGTTTGCTTTGTGCCTTTCCATTTTATAATCGTAAATACCTGAGGAGATTTGTGGGAAGGAGTACTATTCTCAACATTGTGTTCTAGCATTTCCATGGGTATAATCTAGGAATTATATTTAAAAGTTGGTCGCACATTTCCCTTAACCACTTACAGTGTTTTGCATAGTACAAGCTGTGAGTTTTGTTCCCGGGAAATATCTTGGATTTATTATTTGTTGCGCAGTGCATCTACGTAATTACGCGTAGTGTAAAACTGCTGCATTTATAAAGAGAAGTCCATTCTTTCGGCTGTAAAATATTTACCGCGTATTTATTAACATTTTTCAATAACACACCAGACTACACAATATGACTTGTAAGCAGTACCTCCTAAGGAGTATAAATTCATTGTTCATCGTTCGTTCACCGAGAACAACTGAATCCTTTCCTAAGGAGACGGACGCAAAATCTTTGACTTTTAAGGATAAATCCTGGTGCGTTTTAACGGTTACTTATATTCGCAAACCTACGGTGCCTACATAACTCAAAGAAACCAACCCAATATGTTGGTCCTCGACGACAGGCACCAGCATCAACGGGAGTTGGTGTTAAAGTTCCGTCTTATGCCTTGAATGCTTTACAGACATGACAACAAGCTCCGCAGAGTCCAGAACATGGTCCAGCGCTAACTACACAAGAAGCGGCCAATGAGCTTCGGCAACATTTCGTCCGCAGCTTCCAGTGTAACTCGTATTCCCGGACGTTGTTGACACAGCTCCCAGGGCCCCCAGCGTCAAACCACTCGTCATTAACTGAACAAACGTGATGAAAATGCTATTTCCCTTACTCGTGCATATGTTTCCTGGCGTAGACTACATCAAATTAAAGCAATGAATACAGCAGCCATAAACGTTTCCAAACCATTGGTTTGTTACTTTCACCGATATCTTGCTTAAATGCAGGTCCCCATCATTTGTAGATATATAATGGTCAATCCTATTCACAAGAGTCGGAATTGTGCGAAACCCTAAAACTACCGTCCAAGCACTCTCATCCCAGTATCATCCAAGGTAATGGTAGATATTAGCATAGAGGCGCTCATGTATTACCCTGAGGGCAAAAACGTCATAGTATCAGATAAGCGTACATTCCACATAAACCAGCGATGCACTATAATCTTGCTGCAACCGGAGCAATATGAACAGAATCAGTAGATACCAGCTTAGGAGCAGACCACGTACACATGGATTTATAAAATTCTTACGATCGCCTGGACCACCGCACGTTCACTCATGATGTTCGTAGCAGTGGAATCGGTGACCCTGTGCTGGGTTGGATGAGTGAATTACTCAAGCAACGTAATCTGGACGTGTTAGTCCATAACTCCTCTTTTGACCCAATTGAACTCCAGAGTGGTATGCCCCAAAGATCGATAATGGGACTACCTTAATGGCTAGCATATATCGACAACTGTGCAAGTTTGTTCTATACCGACTTCTTACAGTTTGCAGTAAATACTCACAGTCTGTGTGTATCTCTCTCTTTTCCTCCTCCTCCGTTGTTGTTGTTGAGAGAGATACATACAGACTGTGTG
>CALYDF020010188.1:0-10179 GCA_944474145.2 Dicrocoelium dendriticum
TATAATATTGTTCGACAGCTGGAGAATGTCCATAAACAGTTAGCAGTTCTTTCCACGCAACCCCATACAGACACCATCCAAATAATCGACCGAAAACGCGTTATCCCGGGACGGTCCGAATTGCCTTTTATCTGTTACCAATGTGAAGGTCAGCATTTATCAGTCGAGGAATGTCAGCATAAACCGAGTATCTGCCGCCGATGTGGAAAATTAGAGCACGGTCTGAATTTGCCGATCTAAAGCTGGCACAGCTGTGACATCACGTTCTCCCAAGAATCCCGTGAAGGTCGTCCAGCTAAACACCAGCTAAACACGAGCTGGAAGGCAACCTCGAGCATTTGCATCCTTCACCCACCCTACACTGTGCAATTAGAAATAGAAGGCCAGTTGCTTAAAAGGGAAGTTGGTACCAGTGCCTCAGTTACCATAATCAGTGTTGTCTCAGTTAAAAGATTATCCAAGTTATCCCCCTGTGCATCAAGTTTGCTTACGTACACTGGGCAGCCGATACTAGTTCTGGGAAAAAATGCACTGTTAATGTACATTACCATGGAGAGAAGTGGACCTTACGGATTTATGTGGTAGCGATTGATTGTCCGAACGCAATCGGGCGCAACTGGATTAAATGCCTTTCGACCACTCCAGAGACAGTGAAGTTCATGTCCATTAACAATTGCTTGGAGGATGTGCTCAACAACTGATGTTTTTGATGAGCAACTAGGGAAATTGCATGGATATCAGGCCAGTATCATCTTACGGCCGGGAACTCAGCCGCGCTTACTCAGGGCACGTACCCTAACTTATTTCCTCAGATCAAAGGTGGAAGACGAGATAAAGCGATTGCAATCAGCAAGAACAATCGAACCAGTCCAATACAGTGACTGGGGAGATCTAATAGTTCCAGTCCTGAAACCAGATGGATTTGTGCGTATTTGTGGGGGCTATAAACTAACTGGTAATAGTAGTTTACCTCTGGATAATATCCCTTACCTCGGATAGAGGATCGGTATGCTACGCTTGCAGGTAGACAAAGGTTTACACAGATCGACCTCAGTCACGCGTACTTACAAATTTAGTTAAACGAGACCTCTCGCGCATGCACTAAGTACACACATGGGTATATTGCAGTACAAACGATTGCCCTTCTGAATCAGCTCGGCCCAAGCGATATTCCAAAGGATCATTGAAACTCTGAGCAAAGACATATATTTCACTTGCGCTTATCTTGAAGACATTGGAATTACAGGATGTACAGATGCAGAATATTTAACAGCGCTATCCACTGTGCTAGAACGTCTACAAAAGAGTGGACGCAAACGAAAGAAGTTCAAGAGTACGAGTTCCTTAGGTGCCGTTGGTACTTTGGTTACCGCTTCGATAAAAGCGGTACACCTGTTAGCAGAAAAAGTACAATGGAACAATGGAACAATGGTTTATTACAGGTAAAAAAGCATTGCTTAACATGTCCCCTGGGATGGAAATTATTGCGAAAAGTGAATTGCATGATAAAGTGAAAGGCGTTTGGGTGGACTCACCATAGACCTATGTGGAATAGCGGAGATGCTCACGTATTAAACGTATAAATCCGTCAATCTATTGGTTAGGCGTTTGACAAGACACCGTTTGATTGCGTTTTGTGGTCCCTGGCTAACAACTCATAAAATGAAATGTAAGTGAGACAATGCATCGTCAACACATCTTTTAAATATCGCCAGATTGGGAGCAGAGACGACATAATTATGGAGGGCGTTCCAAGGCTGGCACACGCGGAGAGAAAAGAAATTTCTACGGCATTCAAGCCGGCTATACTGAATTGTCAGTTTCAGAGCATGACCTCTTAGGTTAGTGTGGTGGTTCAATTCCAGCAGCGGACGGCAAATGTGGTTTGGGTTCTTCAGAATCTGGTAAACCATTATGAGATCCCTCACAAAAGCAGATTTCGGCTGCTGTACATTCTTAGAGATTTCAGTCTAAACTGATAGGGCAGATGAAAGAGGCCCCTGACGTTCTTGGTTGCCCTTCGTTGAGGAGTCTCGAGAGCAACGAGATCCTGTTTCTGCCACGGCTGCCAAACCTGAATAGCATATTCCACGTGAGGTCGCACGTAGGCGTTAAGCATTTGGGGAAAGATTGAGGGTTCAAACCGAACGAAGGCTCTGCGAAGAAGGCCGAAGTGTTGATTGCCGGTTCTCGTCGCCTTCTCTGCTTGTTTTGAACACCCGAGATCTTCCTGCAACAATACACCCAGGTCATGCTCCTGAGAAACCTTCTCCAAGATGTGGTCTCCAATCTTGTAAGCGCTCACCGGCTGGTGACGCAGATGTATCACCTAGCACTTAGCTATGTTCAATTGAAGCTTGTTCCTCTTTGAGCATTCGTAAATGCAATCTAGGTCATGTTGGAGCAGACCCTGATCTGGCTTGTTACCCATCGCCCGCCATATCGTGACGTCATCGGCGAAAAGCACGAAAATTGAGGAGATGACCCTTGCCAAGTCGCTGATAAACACCAGGAATAAACGCGGTCCCAGCACTGAGCCTTGTGGGACACAACATTCCACCTCAATTGGGTTAGAGACTGATCCCCTAATGCCGACTTGAAGCTTCCGTTGATGAAGAAAGCTGCCAATCCAACCAAGTAGAGGATCTCCGATTCCGTAGCTCTTTAGCCGCTGAAGTAGCATGCGGTGATCCAGAAGGTCGAAAGCTTTGGAGAAGTCCAGATAGATGACATAAACTCCGACCCCATCATCAGCCACTTCCGTCCAACTACCTCGTGCAATAAGTAGGTTGGTGGTGCATGACCCGTCTTAACGGAAGCCATGCGGTTCCGGTACCAATATGTTGCATTTTTCTAGGTAGTCCATTAAAGCCTCAGCGACGACTGCTTCCATCACCTTCGCGAGCACAGGGAGGAGAGTTAGTGTGCGATAGTTTGCAGGATCTGAACGGCTACCGCCTTTCAAAATTGGGTGATAATGCCACACTTCCACATAGTGGGGACTTGTTGTTCCTCAAAGCACCTTTGGAAAAAATGTGATAGTGGTTCAGCTAGCTTGGTGGCCGTAGCCTTCAGTGCCTTCGGGCGGATGTTGTCTGCTCCCGGAGAACTATGCTCACGCATTGAGAGTAAATTCCTTAGCACAATTGATGGGTTGAAAATAACAATTGTAAACAATGGAGTCGGTAATGTGCTTGATATTATGGGACAGGTAGATGTTGCGAGTTCGAAAATAGTAGCAGAAAAAGACTGGCTGCTTCTCCAGCGCTTTGTACTCTACCGCCTGTCGCAAAAGCGGAGGGATTCCTTGCTTCACTTTAGGAAAATCATTGAACTGCCTAGATAACAGCTTGTTGTTTGCCATGAATATTTTGGCTAAGTACTGTAAATAAGTTACTTTGTCCTCACGGACAAGTGCAGTGCAATGGTTGCGATAAGTCAAAAAATTGCCCCAAGTCTCTGAGTCGGGGTTAATCCTGTAGACACGCCATGCCGCATCCCATATGGCGAGGCATTTTCGAGTCATGCTGCTTAGAATTAATGGCATTATTGCAGGACGAAGGGGTTTGGTCTCTGATGTTCTGTTGACGATGTCGCTGATTCTATTAACGAACTCTGCCCAAACGTTGTCAAGGGGACTTTTGTTGGAAAATTCCCAAGCAACTGCGTCGGCGAGTTCTTTCAATATGTGGTAGCGTGTGATTGTATGAGTTAGTTCCGAGTGTTCAGATGGATACTCTGCACATAGTCAAAAGTGATTACTACATGGTCACTGAGACGTAATGGACTACCCATCAATAACTTGTCAACCATGAGCTCTTCATTCGTGAGCACAAGGTCAGTATGGACGGTTTGTTTGCTGTCCTGAATCTAGTGGGCGTGGTGACATGATTGTACAAGGGAATGTCAGAGATCAGTTCATGCAAGTCATCTTTGAACTGCTCACTGGGCGATGCCGAAACCTCCAGATCGTGCAGATTGAAGTCCCCGGAGATGAGAATGTGGCTGTCCCTAGTGCGTGTTACTCTGTTCAGGCAACGGATCAAGCAGGAATCCATTTCCTGATTGGACGTTGTGGGGCGGTAAACGACAGCTACGAGACATGCGTCGTTGTGTCTCAGTCGGAGACGGCACCAGAGTGCGTCGGTAACTTGTGTTTCCAGATCAGCAAATATTGTACATTGCAGCTCGCCTCGGTAGTAGAGTAGGACCCCACCTCCTCTGCTGGGGCGGTCGTTCCGGATGAGTGACATTTCGGCTATCTCAATCTCAACAGTAGTCACCTCTTGGTGTAAGCAAGTTTCGGTAATTGAACTTAGGTCCCAAACATTTGCAACCTGACGTAGTCGAAGTTCGTTAATTTTACTGAGGAGCCCTTAGGCGTTAGCGTGCATACAGAAAAGTTTCTCAGATTTAAGCAATGTTTCGGAGATTGTGCAACTCACACGTAAAGTTTCGCCGACCAGTGAGTGGCCGGCGACTATTCGTTTTTTCGATGTGTACTTGGTGAAGGGTTTAAGATTTTATTCATCGTCCGTGTAGTTAGTCCCGTGTCTAATCTTCTACCTACAGTGTAAGGTTCTAGTCAATATCACCTTATACAGGTTGTATGGGCTGATTCGACACACGACTGGTGCATTGTTCTTTCATAGATCCTATCGCGTCTGGTTCTTTGAGTGAAATATCATCTCTAGGAGGCAAATCGTTGACCGTCTTCAGCTGAAGCTCAGATGGTAACCTGCAACGGAACATGTACCAGCGTTTTAGCAGACGTGCTACCATATGTTTTGACTGAAGGGCCACCTTCAACACTCTTGGACAACTTACTTTGTAGTTCGGTGAGGTACGTAGTCGTGACACGGCTTTCGCTACCACATCATCCAAGCGGAGTGTTTCACGAATATAACACCACTGTTCTTTATCATGGGTTGTTATTTCATGCTCATCACATGCTTCGGTTTCAGGTACCCCGTGAAGAAGTATGGTTCTGGTTGAAGTTTCCTTCCGGTAGTCCTCTAATGTGCGGTTAACTCGATAACGCTCGCCCCATGGGATGTCTGGAATGACACGGATGGAGCAGTGTTCATTTCTGAGACTACCTGCCGACAGTAGTACTGATTCTACTTCAGTGATGGAGTTCAGCACAACGCGCAGAAGTCTTGGCTCACCGAAATGTTCGGAGTTGGGGTGTCGTGTAATACGCACTACGTGTACAGCTTTCAGTACAACTCCGATTAGAGTACTAATAATGTCCCACTGCTTGAGGTCATCCAATTGCCTGTCTCCTATCGATGTCGAATTTGATTCTGGGATATTGGAGCACAGTACACACAGTACTGGTAGTTGTTTTTTTACACCTCTCGACATGTCACGGTTAATGATTGAAGTAATCGGAGATTTACCGCAGGAAACCGGCGGTGCTTGCATCTGGAAAACTCCGCTACGCTCCTCAGTTTCAGATCCAGTTGGGGTGATGTTAATTTTAAATGATGGCTCTTCTTGGAAGCAACTGTAACCCAACTTTCGCTCGTAACGTCTTGCTCTTTTCCTACGCACTCCGTCGCGAGTTTGGAAGTAGCCTCACGTGTAGTTACTCCGATCGAACTGGGAACCACATTAGTCAAATGTGAGCCACGTGTGGTATTGAGACAGCTGTTGATGTTCTGGACTCTAGGCGTCGTGTTGCTTACGGTGTTACCAGTAGTTCTTCGCGGTTTAAGAGAAGCACTTACGGGAGAGGATTGGGTTGCACAGTCTGCTATGCTTACCCCAACCGTAGTGATTTTGGTGGTCACCATTTCCTCAAACTTGGATATCAGCTGGTCATAGTTCCTAGATAATAGGAGCACGCTTTTTTATCAGTGGGATCGATGTGCATTTCACACAGAACCATAGAGTCTGGTTTGTTTAATAACTTAGCCTGACCAGGTTTAACTCACAGACACCTCGCACGGAGGAACTTGCAACAGTTACGGCACAAAATGCCCCCTTAACAAGTTTGGAACATGATCCACATAGGTCTTTAGTCTGTGGCGCCCTGGGCATTACGCATGTTGAGCAAATGAATGACTCACCCTCTATGGCAAAAGGTCGTTCTGTTATTGACGTTGTCGGCGAGATCACAGTGTTCACGTTGCAGTTGTGTGCTTGTAATGTCCTCTCTGGCGTGCCAGTCGAATGTGTCAGCTTGAACGTGGAGCAGATTACACGAGAGTGTGATTGAGAATTTTCGTGATTAAGCCTATGGATCGCGCCGGGTGAATTTTCCTTGTGACCTGTAGCTGCACCAAGTAATATTGGATTTGAACGAGTGACAGTTCGTTCGAAAGCCGTTGAAATGATCTATTGAGTGAGACTAAACAATGTTTTCGACGGTTGGAGTTGGGCAAATATTGTCGCTTGGATATCGAGGAAACACGGCCCAGAAGTTAGAAATCAGAGTAAATGTAGGATGGACTGGGGTATACTCGGGAAACTGGTATCACAAGTTGGAGCTTGTAAAAGCACGACGAATGAGTATAGATCCAAAGGTGCGCGACCAAATGTCGCTGAACCACAGTTAAAAACCATGAGTGTACAAGTGAGCGGTTAGCACGCAACTTCTCTCAAGTTCAACCCGTCCTGGTCCCACCTAAACGCAAGAATGAAGCTGATCACCGATCGCTTTATGGATGTTTTCTCACTATCGTCGCTTTTTACCTAACGCCTCAACAGTAGTTGCACCCATGTACGAACTGTTGCACAAAGGGAAGTCCTTGACTTGGGGTCCGGATCAAAGAAAGGCCTTCACAAATGCAAGAAGGGTGCTCAGCGCCTCACCGTATCTCGTGCATTTCGATCCGAGCCGGCCACTAGTACTGTAGTGTGGTGATACCCCACGAGAAGTAGGCGCAGTGCTTTGCCACCGGACGGACGACGGCTCTCTTCGTCCAATCGCTTTTGCTTCTCGTACCCCGCAACCGGCTGAAAGGAATCACGCTCAACTGAACAGAGAGGCCTTAGCGAATATTTTCGGAGTCAAACATTTCCACCAGTACCTTTGGGTAAGACACTTTGTTTTCCACACCGAACATAAACCACTTCTTTCGCTTTTGGGTGAAGAGAAAGGAATCCAACAGATGTCTTCGCCTTGAATGAAAAGGTGGGCACTACTTCTGGGCACCTATAACTACAAACTTCCGTATGTAAACGGAACAAGTAATATCACTGCGGATGCACTTAGTCTCCTCTCGCAACAGCATTGCTCAAAAACGAATAGCGAACACATGGAGTTTATCAGTTGGATGCAACGTCTTAACAAGACTCCCATCAAGAGTGACGTGGTGTGGTTCCTGACGGACCGGGGCCCTGTGTTGCCGATGGTGAAGCGGTTCTTGATGACCGGAAGGCCTACAAGCGCGTCAGATTAACTGAAACCATACGCCTGTCGGAGTAATGAGTTGAGTCTTTCCAACGGCTGTATATTTCGAGACTCGAGCATAGTTCCAGCAGAAGAACTACGGTCCCAGTCGCTGAGAGAGCTGAAGGACACACGCCCCGGCGTGAGCATGACGAAGGTGCTGGCAAGTGGTTACTGTTGGTGGCCGAACTTTGACCAGGATATTGAGCGAGTGCTGAAAACTGTGAACAAAGTCAGAAATACCAAATGAACAAGAGAAGGAAGTTAAACCATTGTTTGCGACGAATTCATCGTCAGACCTTTACAACCATATGGGTACAAGAGCAAAGGAGCTACAGTGGTTTCGATCAGTTCAAATGAAATTAGATTCTGTGCCAACTGGGGGCTTAAACCAGCAATAAAGGTAAACGACAAGCTCAAACTAGGGTAAAGATGTAGTCAAATGATTGCTCCTGGCCTCCGAATCGTCCATTTTATTTGGCCAGGGTAACTTAAGAGCTTCGATCAGTTACTTTTGCGAACACAAAAGCGGTTGGTACAACCGAATACTGTTCGCCTCAGCTGTAGCAAGGGTGCGGAGGTGCAGGCCTTTCGATTGGAGTGGCGGAACTTTTATGGCATTCAACTGGCTCGGATTTAGTCGACTTCCTGCTCATTATCAACCAGATGAGCCGTAGCCGTACGGCCTCGACGCAACTAGCATAGAAGGTGCTCATTAATGCGCTTTGAAAAGTGCCGCGCCGCTCGACCGATGTAAGTAGCGCCACAGGCGCACTAAAACAGCTGATACACCTCAAATACTCTTTATGATAGACTTAAGCCGAGTGGTGCGAATGTTCCGAGGCTTTACGAGTTACCTAAAATTCATAAGACTGATGTCGCACTTCACCCAATTTTATCAATGGTTAATTCGCCCTACCATTCTGTTGCCCAATGGCTTGTGGAAATTCCTGAGTCAATAAGACGGCGACTTCCGCAATACAGCCTACGTGACACTTTTCAATTCATGAAAAGCGTCAGGGACCGCAACATCGGCAAGAAAATAATGTTGTCCTTGGAAGTTGTCTCGCTTTTCACCAACGTCCCACTTCGCGAGACAGTTGATTACATTTGCACCTACATCAAAGAATCACAAACAACGATAGGCATACCATTAAGTCATTTGAAAAGTCTGCTTTTGCTTTGCACCTGGAACATACAGTTCCTACTCCATTGCACTTACTACCGTCAAAAAGATGGTGTAGCAAGGGGATCACCACTAGGTCCGCTGCTTGCTGATGTCTTCGTGGCAAACTTAGTGAATACCAAACTACATGCGGAGATCACCATCTTTGATTGTTATCGTCGCTAAATGGATGACATATTTGTTGTGGCCGATCAGTCCACTGACCTCGACGCTGTTTCAGAGCGCTTTAATTAGGCCCATGCAGCATTGCAGTTTACCTGCGAAAAGGAGACGAATAACCGATTGCCGTTCTTGATGTATTGTTAATTCGTAGGGTAGATGGCTCCATCCAAGGACAAGTCTGCAGAAAGAAAACCTGGAGTGGCCAGTATACGAAGTTCCATAGTTGCGTTCCTTTGAGATACAATCGAAAACTAATTCGATGTCTAACCACAAGCGCCTGCAGGATTTGTTCTGAGGACACGTTGGACAGTGAGTCGGGGTCCATACAAAATCCGCCTCGCGAAAAAGGGTATCCTGATGGATTCATTCTTAAGAACATGCAAGATAAACCCGACTCTGTGCAGGTTCCAACGGCTGAAAAAAAAATTTATAAAATTACCTTTCAAAGAAGACGCAGCCGCCGAACGTGTAGTCAGATGCCTTTCCACTGCCGTTAAGTCAACTTTTGCAGCTGCTAAGCTCAAGTGCACTATCACAACGGAACCGCCCATTCGTATTTGCAACAAAGACAAGTTGCTGATGCTGACCGTTTCTATGGCCGTTCATCAGTTGGAGTGTGCCTGTGGCGCCACTTACATCAGTCGAACGACGCGGCAATTGTCATAGCGCATTAATGAACACCTACGCTAGTTGCGTTGAGGCGGTACTGGGGCTATAACTTGCTCTCCCTTGGCTCATCTGGTTAATAGTGGGCATGAACTCGACCCAATCTTCAGCTGTGTGACCTTGAGCGAACGTGCGTGCTAATCGCTCACTTAGGCACTCGTGCATTTTCATTGTGTCTCAGCAGCATATTCTCGCACACCTTTGGATCTATACTCATTCGTCGTGCTTTTACAAGCTCCACCTTGTGATACTATTTTCTGGAGTACACTCCAGTGCATACTACATTTACCCTGATTTCTAACTTCTGGGCCGTGTTTCCTCGATATCCAAGCGACAATATTTGCCTAACTCCAACCGTCGAAGACATTGTTTAATCTCACTCGATAGACCATTTCAACGGCTTTCGAACGAACTGTCACTCGTTCAAATCCAATATTACTTGGAGGTTCGTCAAGCATTTTGAGTTCTATGTGAAGAGCAAGGTGGTAGATGACGGAAGACGTCTGCTCTACCTCATTCATTACTGTAAGGGACAAGATAGACTGGCTATTGGCAACTGCGTAATGCTGCCGCCCGGTCAGTGTTATGAAAGAGCTCGATGTGTCCGTCGAGACCTCTTCGGGCAAGCACATTACATTTGTTAGGGCGTCGATAGAAGGCCCACTTCAAGGCGCGAAGTCCATTCCCAACAACGTAGATGCCCTGTCGGAATTGGCCATTAAGATGGAGAACTGCCACATCACATTGAAACAATGGGAATGTAAGG
>CALYDF020010189.1:0-10183 GCA_944474145.2 Dicrocoelium dendriticum
AAACCTAATAAAAATGTGGTAGGTGAGAAAACAATACGATCACAAGTAATGAATCCCAAAATCACTGACGCGAGCTCACTAGAAGGAAAATTCAAAATGGCGGGTGGCGTGTTCTCGACTGGGGTCACCAATTGTTGGATGGCTCTTGGGATAAAATTCGGTAATCAAGGACACGTAAGAGACATGTGGAGTTCGGGACATAATGTAAGTCGGAGGCGACTGAACACATCGTATATTATTTGGGCTACGAAAATAGGAAGCGAATCAAGCAAAGCGAGAAACGGTACAGCAAGATACTCAGCAAAACGATTGTGTCAACCGCTGTACCGTCAGTAAAATAACTGGACGTTTTGAAGGTTAAAAATACCTTAAAATTCAATGTAGCAAAAAGCGAAAAGCGCGTGATTTTCGGTACACTACATCCACATAATGTTGACCTGGATAACACTAACGTACGGGATTCGAGTTACACTGCGGAGAAGATTCCCAGCACAACCAAGCCAGGAGGTATTATATACTTAGATGAAGATATGCTCAAAGCTGTCACGCACGTTAGCAAGCTAAACTAGCAAGGCCAGATGAACGTAATATACAGTCTAATAGCCCGATCCCAGCAGCAGGATTTATCAAACCGATGCTAAAAATACGACGAGTATATTCCAGAGAAATGCTTGCAGAATAAAAATCCAACTCCACGTATACCTAATGTGTACAAAGTAGCCGATATTCTGCGAACACTCAGAGGGAACCTAACTTTCAAACGGTCGCCTTATCTCATGTTTAAGACTCCAAATATCTTCCCGGGAGCACCCTGGTATACTGCTCTTCAGATTAGCAGATTCATCTGATGTTAAATCTTTTCACTCCCCCACACTACCACTTAATGATGTAACATTCACATCACAAAATAGCAACATAGCAAAACCAGAAAGACCGTTGAAACACTATGTAGCACCAACGGAGTTTACGTAGCTTTACCGGCCATCAACATGTGCAACCCGAAACCAAACCCGAGCAGCTTCTGCAACAGCTGGAACATACCTCTGCTAACACTAATGCAGCTTCTGGCTAGTTCTGTGTAGCGTCTCCTTTTAATCCGCTTTAAAACTTGCAAAAGTATGCCGGTCATACGTTGAGTCGGTACGCGGCAGTTAGTTAAGTGCACGACATTCGTTAAATGGGTTGCGGGGAATATTTATCCTGTCTTGTCTTTTTGATTCGATGCAGTGCGTAACCCCTGCTCAGTACGAAATGGCCATTCGCATGATGCCAGCAGCTCTGTCCGCATTTTTCACCGTCGCTTCTTTCGGGAACTCATCAGGTTAGACAACACATCTTCAGCACTTGCCCACGGTAGATGTACCCGCAAGTTCCATGTTTCCGCGACATGGGCAACAATCAATTCCCCATCTAACGGCATGTGACCACCTTGTCCGCTATCCCATGCCAGCACTCCCGTTATCATTGAATATACAAATGAATTCGAGATGAATGATTGTCTACCGTACGTGGAGATTTCTTCAGCAGTAGGGATACCGGGCTCGTTAAGCCATCCGTCTACGGAAACCAACATTATCCCGTCCATATCTTTGATCTATCAATTTCAAACCGATGGGCCACAAGCGTGTACTAGTGAAAACCTTCTTCACTCGTGCCAGGCGTATCTGCTCGAGCGATTGTCTTATTGAAGAGATAGAGACAATAACCTGAACGCTCATGTAAGTCGGTCACTAAGAGCCTCATCCCGAAGAATAGCCAAGTCAGAGCGCTGAAAGAAACGACGATGACAGCACCTACGGAAAATGTATACATCGAACATCCGTTTAATGGTAATACCTCTTCCACGACGGCAAACAAGCGCTTAGTCTCCACCATTTAGGGAACCTACTACGATGCACATGCTGTGGTGATTAACAGACTTCGGATATTGTCACTAGTTTCAGTAAGGGAAGTGGAACCCACCCGCGCCAAATCACACTTCAAATATCCAAATGAATACACCTGCGGCGTTAGTTATATAGGCAAGAATTGGATGGTACTCCAATTCAGATAAGGAACACCTGACCAAAAGGGTTAAAAGTGAGGTCAGCCATCTCTCGACCAATATTCTATGTACACGCAAACCGCCAGCATGCTCCATTGGCAGATGTGTTTTGATTTCTCATCTACTATGTTTATAACGTATCATCCACTTGATACCAACAACGTTTGGCCATTTACTGCAGTTTGCCACTACGATGCACAAAATGGTGGACACGGGCGATCTAATGATAACACCATGTTCTTGAGTGTCTACTTCAGACTGAAACCCGAGCTAGTACATCATAAGGCATAATGTTTTGCTTTCGGTTGTTTCAAACTACCATACGCTGCGGCCAATCCTCAGCTTACTTTCTTCAGTCAAACCACATTTTACCATATCCAGTGCATCTCATTTTGGCACCATGGTGTGGAGTGCGCTGACGTTAAGCTAACTAATCTTTTAAGCTTCGTTTCATGTAAACGCATGACAATTCGCAGCACACGATATCGTTCAACTTGTCAACGGCTGCAATATACTTACGATTGCATATAGACCAGCAAGTGCAAGCTTTTGCTAACCCGTTAACCTTATCACAATTAACGCGGTACCCTTCCGCAAAGGTCACTGCAGTACATCATACATTGCGGTGCAAATGTTGATGCTAACTTCAGCATTAAGGTCGATCAACTGCAGTTAACAGGTAATTCGGCCACTTCCACCGATACCTAACACATTGTTTCATGATAGCACATAGTGAAACGCCGCACACATTGATTATTTCACCTAGGAATTATTACTCACACCCGATCACACGTAGACACCTCTAAGTATAGGTCACACCACGAGGTTGACGGACATGCCTGCTGGTTTGCATGCAGCAGTGAAGGAAATCGATGCAGTCGCATTGTAAAGCACACGCCATGTCCGGTCGGCTGCGAGCAACAATGAGCACTGTGAAGGCGAATGGAGAATCCCCGGCCCCCAGTTCCGTATCGTGCGTCTTGAAGAGGCGTAGGTGAGTGGGTGCGAGGTAATTCATCAACCATCCATTGATGTCACGTGCCAGTCCGCACCACATCCTACAACGTTTGAGTTCACATGGTGTTTCGACGTCCGCGCGTGAGTCGCGTGGTTGATTGGCTGAGCGCAAAGCCAAACGTGCACAGGGACCTAACCGCTGCACCAACCGATGCAGGTGTCCTGAGTACTCGTGCACTGCTTTTCAATTACTCGACGATGGGCACTCATATTTTGCGTTGCGCCACATTGGATTCAAATTGGGATTGTTATGGTCCGAATTGAATATTTTTATGAAGCAACATGATTTGCTTAGTGAGAGTCTTGATTCCGTTGTGGATTCAGTTGACTCGGAATAGATGTAGTGTAATCGGTAGTGAGGATTTCGGATGACGCTCACAACGATGCTAAAAATAAGGCCACAAGTTCTTGTACGACGGAGGAAGAGTAAATTCCCCAATCAGATCCAGGTACAGATGAATTCGAAACTGCTTACATACGACTAGGGTTTATGCAAAATCCAAAACTGTTCTAGAAATGATCTGGACTGTAACTAATCTTGCCATAAGAGCTAATATCATTAGGATTGCAATTCATTACCGTTCATCGAGCAAGGCACCCATTAAAATGCAGCGCAAGCGCTACCAAAGTTGGAAAACGCAACCAAAAGTATTGTTCGAGATGTCGCACCTTCAAGAAACCAGCGTTTCCCATGCTGGAGAGACCAGAAATTTGTGGTCCAATTAACTTTTCACAGAGAGCATTGCCCGGATTCCGAGATCGAATTTACGTCCCTGCAATCCATCGTCTTTCAGTGGTCAGTCACCGCTACTTCACTTAATAGATAGTGCGGCGGTTCACTGTCACTCATGCATAAACACAAATGTCCAGTGATCGATTTTCATCCGAATAGACTAGTAACTACCACTTAGTAGCAGTGTTGAAATCCAGTCAAGCATTTTCAAAATACAGAACGATGCTACTAAATATCAGATTTCGAGCAAGTTAGCGCCAAAGCAATCGGTGTTCCCATATTGACTCGAATAACTGACTGATAATACTGCAAGAGTATCTGCACTTTCAAGTCAAATCAAGTTAATAAGGTGCGTTATACACCCGTAAATAGTATATATTCAGCTAGAATAAAGACACATAGCTGAATACAGAGAAAAAATTAATATTACAACGAATAAATAATGTGCGCCAAATTTTGAAAAGGTAACAGAGGTGATATCATCGATTCAGTCTGGCAATAATCTCGTGTTCGGATACATTTTGATCCCTCAGAAAACGTAAAATATGCTGGAATAATTAAATTACCGCAAACCCGTGTACGGACATAGATGCTTTTGTACGTTGGTCTGCTCGATTAAGTGGAGATAAGCTCAGACTATTCACGATGGAGTGAGGGACTGGAGTCAGTAAGTAGTTTGGATGTCAGTATTTCACATGAGATTGAAGCATATTGACCTTGACGCAGGGTGACAGGCAAACGGACCAAATCAGAGTTTGCGACCATTTTACGGATAATCCAACACTATCTTTCTGCTAATTATGGAGGGTACCTTCATTCCACTTACAAGGTAAATATAAAGTTGTTGGAGTAATCCCAGCGCAGCAACAGAATAACAACTTTCGGAAATTTGGACTTGTTAGAGGAGTTCAAGCGTGGAAGTTATTCACCTTCAAATCCCCGTTGGCCATTTTACCCTCATTCGAAATAGTTTCTCCAGGCTATGAGATTCGCCTAAACTCCTGCTCATCCGACACAGAGTTAAGCCGCTATAACATGCATTTCAGCCACCGGTTTACTGCTCTCAATCCAACCTTGCTAACCGGTTTGTCCCAGCCGCTGTTTATCGGTAACCGCCGCATCGTCGATTCACCTTGTTCGCTTAGCGTGCGTCTGCTAACCTGCCGAGTCCATAACCAGTAGCTTGACCCGTGCGCGCGTGCGTTCACTTGTATGTTCGCGTGTATGCACAGTTGTCCCAGTACATCTCTAGGCCAGACTTTGCAGGATTCAACACCTCCACCTGATCATAGGTGCACGCCTGGACACGTTCGTTGATCTGGTACTTTTGGCTATTATCGACAAGCTTTATCGTGAGATGTAACCCAGTTAGCAACCTCCAACCGAGAGGAAACACACGTGGGTATTGATGGTGTCCCAAGCGAATAAAGCCTGGGAATCGGAACGCCCCAGACAGTAAATATTCGAGAACCGTCGGTTATTTTACCCCATTACTCAGTATTTGAATTATTTGCTTTAGTCTAGTTTACTTTCCATAGAGAAATCCTGTGGTATTCTTTTCTAACTAGGTTCATTCCCTAATCGTCAAATATCTATAACCTTCGCTTAGAATGTTAGGCAGACGTACACGTTTATCCAGAAAAATTGAGCAGCTGCAAAGGTCCCAATTTTGCCAAAATCCACTAAGCCACCTGGGCTGAGAAAGAAATCGGGTAAACTGATTTAACCTTTTACCGATACACTTGCCAAATTCAAGTCTATCCAAAATGAGCAGGATGGGCTCAAAATAAAACTTGCTTCCTTTGATTATTTGAACACAACCCTCCAAAAACTTGAACCTCTGACGTTCTGCTGCAAGCGAAAGTAAACCCAAATAGAGATCACCTTAAACCTGCTAGTGTCTGCATTGCAACGATTACAACCGAAGTGTCTAACTGACTGTGGTTTTCGAAAAATGCAATGACAGTCAACCTAGCTGATAAACTACCTGTGGAATCACTGCAAAAAGTCCTGCATAAGGCAAGCAGTATGGAAGGCAGCTGATGCAAACTTATAAGGCTCTGGAAGAAAGATAAGCGAAAAAACTGCCCCTTGCTTTTCTAATTCATTGATTCATTGGTAGCAACCGAGTTTTGAAAAAAATGTGCGCATATAAGGGAAAGCATCAGCTTTAAAACACTATGGATAACGAGCGATAAAAAATATGCAAAGAAGTTTAGCGCAATTGGCTTTTGCTACTTTCAGATGGCCTACGGAAATTTGGTTGCGGCATAGCCACCACCACAACTACTGACAAAATGTCGGTTGTATACCAGCACGGGTAATGCAACCAACCTCCAAATAAAAACGCATCATAACGAATTTAACATAGATAGAATAGCTCCTCACTGCAATAGCTAAAAAACTCGTACGACTGCTGGATTAATCGAAACCGCTACCCACTGCGCTAAAGCGCCGAACTATATTACAAGAATATCTACAAATCCTTCAAATCGCGAGAAAGCATGTACTACCATCCAAACTAAATGTCTAAATACTAATGCAACTAACACCTCATCCACTAGTACAGTGGAATACATTGACTATGCATTAATGATAAGACGTACATCAAATGCCGTGTAGTACCTGATCACTATAAGAAAGCGCAACAGCCCACAAAAACAAGCGCAACTCCATCCTGAAGAAACTATGTACCACCGTCGCTGAGCACCTACATTTATGAGGTCGATCTAGACTAGAATATCCCTCACCCAGATGAATTCTCACAACGATACAGAAGCTTACCAAATTAACACGCGGCTAACAGCCAGGTCATTACTTAGGGGCGACTATGCGATAGCCTACAATGCACTGTGTTTACATGATTATTCCACGAATCTAGACACCTGAAAGCAAATTTTAGTAAATCCTCAGAAACGTCGTATTACTGAGAGACCCACAAGGCACTTGCATACCGCCCAAACGTACCTGTTCATAACTAACTCAAATAAGATCCCTTAATAATATCTTTAAATGCGCCACATTGTCAAATAGAACCTTAGGCGCTCATAGTATCCATAAATTAAATGTTTCTGATTCCACAGACCTCCAAGATACCATGAACGTTTCTGTGAATCATCTAATAAAATGCCTCATCTGTTCAGAGCCGTAAGATTGCCGAAAAGGATCCATGCTTATCGGGCACCAGTTAGACTGAGTTCTACAGAGCAACTCACCTTAGAAACACTTGTAGGAGAGCGCAATATTATTCGAAAGCTTCCTAACTTATCCAATATGTGTTTCAGTAGGGTAGTGCCTCGTACTTATACTTTTGATCGTTCAAAGACACCTACCACCTCCCTTTTTGGTGCGAGATATAGACGTATAAATGCAGCAGACGCATCATGGACTAGCAAAATAAGCAACCCTCAGAGTATTGTACTACGGCTTTTTACACGAATAGTAAACCCGAACGGAAGTCGGGTTCACCCTTAACAGCTTCCCCCTTCACTACCCCTAACACCCAATTTTTCTGTCAACGGTCCTCCATCAGCTGTTAACATGTCCGCTTCCACTAAATCTGCTGAGTATATCTCATGAATTACTAAGTTTTGCCCTAAGTCTCCAAGTTACTCCTAACCTTGCAACCACCCGGTGGCCAACCCACCCTCCACCCTGTCCTCCTTATTTAAGGAGGTTGCAAACAGAACAGGCAATATGCACAATATCGACGTTATATTTCTAAATGCCCGCTCACTCTTACATAAAAATTAACTCGCGTTTTCCGTCGCACATTATCTCGGTCATTGAGACATAGTTAAATGAAAATACATCATCTGTTGCTTACCACATCGCAACATACAACAGCTACGGCAGCTTCCGATCCGCTAATCATGGCGGCGAATGCTTTATATACACCAGAAATGACATATATGCTTGGGCGCTTACAGACCCCTATCGAAGCAGTCAGGATGACTCGGTCTTCCTCTCTGGCCGTACAAAGCAAGGACTTTTTATCGGCTGCATCTAAAACCCACCAAACTAATGCGACCACTGTAGACAACTTACTAAATATATCTCACTACGCTTCTGAGCATCCTGCAAACTACAACCTCATGAGTGGCGATTTCAACAGGCCGAATATTACTTGGGGTGCATCTACCTCATGGACAAAGTACGGTTTATTTACTACCTCCGTACATTTCCATGGCTGCATTCAGCATGTACGGTCTCCAACTCTAGAGGACCACATTATTGACCTCCACTTCAGCAAAGGTGTACAGGAAAAGCCCGCCAATGTACTAAGCATGTTTCCCGTCAGGGACCATAAGCTAGTCGTCCTTTTGTTTAACCAACCGCCGTCAAACCTGGTTAACATTTACAAGACCGTAACATGTTACCGGGAGTACGCCTTCTCTAATTACGAGTTAGTTGCATACTTCGTTAGATCATCTCCATTTGAGAATTTCTTTCTCACTGCTGACCCTCAAATTCCTGTAAATGAGTTCTGTAGCAATATCAGAAATTTTCTTGAAGTACTTTAACGGCTTAAAAGTAAATGCTCTATAGATCGAAAATACTCAAACAGCCTACCACCCAAAATCCCCGGAAAGGTAGAAATCATTTGCAAAAAGTACAGAGGAACAATTTTTCACTGGTTCTACAAGAGCAACAACTCTTAGCCAAGTACTATGCCATACGGAAATCATACCCATGGAATTGTTAAGACACAAGGTTGCGAAGAGCACTCTTTTCGATAAATTCCATCAAGCGTTTGCAATTATAACATTGAAAGCTGAAGCAGGATACACTGGTAAAGCGTTATAAAGATTAGGGAATCAGAGGGAGCATTTTCAGTTTTGTACCCGAGAAGTACAAACGGAACCTTGTGCGTTGCCTGTACTTTCGCGCTGCCAATATATGTAGTCCAGAGACCTTGGAGGCCAAAAAGAACCGTATTTTCCACACGCTGCAAATTAAACGGTTATCCAGTCCATTTCATCCGAAAGCACGCAATGATTCATGATCGTCATGAATTGGTTACAAGTGTCCCCAAGAAAGATATGTTTCTATCAGTTCCTTTCAAGGGAGATATTGCTTCGATTTTCTGTACAGAAAGGTTTCCGCTGCAGTAGCTCGAAGCTTTCCAGCTGCATATCCACACATCACTGCCGAAGCCGCGTCGTTTGTTGCCCAACGTCTCAAAGACAGACTACCATTCCAGTCCGAATCTTATATAACAATTTACTTGCACCTGTGGTGTGAAGTACGTCGGACATACGACTAAGCATCTGTCTAAACGGATATCGGAGCACTGTCCCACGGCATTGCAGCAAGGTAATGTCGGTTGCATCCCGAGTTCTATGGTAGAACAGCTGGTCGAAACTGGACATCAAATCAAGGCTACTGATGCCTTCAAATTGTTTTATGTTGTACGAAAACGCTACCCCAATGGGCTTAGAAAACGAATGTTACGGACGGCCGAAGCCACTGCGATCAGGCTTGCACAACCTGAACTATGCAAAACGAGGGCGTTTATTCAAGCGCTGCTCCTACTCTGTGGCCAACGCACACCTCCAAACAGCTTTCACTGCACGCGCTGACAACCACCGGGTGATGAGTGCGTCACCCAATCAGTTGAAAAGTACATCATATGTCTCGTGAGTATACGTGTGTGTGTGTGTGCGTATCTGTCTGCGACGTATACTGTGGCTGCTTAAGTGGATCGAACAATTTATCGAAGACAACTCACTTGATGCCTCGCACTGATTCGCTAAACTTGGTCGCACTTCACCAGCCTATCCTGCTTCAAGTATGCCATTCGTCACTCAAGGATAGAAGCGGAAGAGACACATGCACGTTCGGTTAACAACAAAGCAAATGTTGGCTGATCTCTTAAGACGACGAAACCATACGACGAGTGAAATCGCTTTTATTAGGTTTCCCGGGGAATATTTCGTACATGACCCTATCTCCACTATTGAAGTTCCGAACTGGCAATTCTGTTCATCTTTCAGCAAAAGCACTTATTCCCTTCTGCTTGGCTTATGCAACGTAAACTCTCACTGTCTCTGTAAAGTAAAATTTTCACTCCGAGACATAGAAAAATAAATGGTGGATGTGAAATAATCTACCTACGATGTCCCTGGTGCTTTTCCTTAAATGGCACAAAACTAGGGGGATCAGATATCCCTCCTCTTCTGCTCAATCTATTCTCTCTTTCAATAACGGCCAGGAAATTACTCACAGCTTGGCAGACAGCTACTGCGTTACCACATCACAAATCTGGACCCAGATATAACGATAGTAAATATCGGCCCATCAGTCACGCTTCCATTATTTGCAGAAGGATGGAGAGACTAATTGCCCCAAAACTGGTAGATTTCCTGCAAAATATACCATTTACGAGT
>CALYDF020010190.1:0-10191 GCA_944474145.2 Dicrocoelium dendriticum
AGCTGTCTGAGGACCTCATTTCGCTTTTGTACAACCACGCCGGGATGTGCTCACGAATCCACTGGGATAGATGTCTCGTTGTGCGACTCACGTATCGTGCACCACAGGAGCAGGAGTACTGATAAACGAGCATTGAACGGGTCAACAATGGCAGACTATCATTCAAGGGTTCAGCGAGCAATCGCTTGTTGTGGTAAACAATTCTCAAGCGGGCTGCGAAACAACTTTTCTCAACAGTATCTTACAGGCGTCTAGATACGATAGCAGCTGCAGTATCGCCCTTAAATGGTAATTGTATGAAAAGCTCTTTCTTGGGAGCAATGCTCCTATGTGGCTTTCGCTTTCGTTCTTTCAGATGCTTCATGATAAACTTATCGGGGTAACCATTTTCCCGAAGGGCGTCGCTGATTCTCTGTAGCTTTTCGCTAACGGTATCCGGAGTGCAAATACTACGCGCCCTGAAGGCAAGAGATCGGATTAAACTCCTCTCGTGCTGTAAAGACACTGCGCTGTGAAAGTTAGTGTACTGCGCGGTCCACGTATGCTTTCTTCATACATTCCTGCTACATGAGCCGTCCGAGTTGCGGATGACTTCTACATCCAAGAAAGGTAAACCGTTTCCGTTTTCCTGCTCACAGATGAAGCCTAGATTCTCATGTGCGTCATTATATGCCCTCAGCAATTGTTCTGCATGCTTTTTGGATTCGCAAAGCATGAAAGTGTTATGGACATACTGTACGTACATTTCAGTTCCACAGATGTCCGTCCTGAGTGGGCCATGTTCTAATTTCGCCATAAGGATGTCAGCCAACAACAGCCCCAAAGGAGATCCCATGGCCACTCCATCAATCTGACGGTACATCTCATCATTGAACGTGAATTGAACATTTAACGTGCCTCAAAGTAGTATCTCCTTTAGAGAATCCTCCGGAAAAGTAGCGTATATTGGCAGTTGCCGGGTCAACGCGCACACATAATCCACAGCTGGATCTGTTATCATTAGGCCTCATGATTTGTATTCCACGTAAGAAAATACATCAGGCAGCCTTAGTGGTGCAGTTTGAAAGCCTAACGGTACATACTAGAGACCTGTTTCCAACATCTAGTGGCTTTGAGAACCTAAAAGCTCGTCTAGTGAATAGTTGTCATGAATATCTTAAGGCAAAACCATCTAGTAATGGTATTATTTCAAGGGCTCAAATTCAATCAATTAAAGTGTTAAGGTTAAACAACGAATTAATTATCTCTAGGCCGGACAACAGATCCGGCATAGTGTTACTAGATACGGTGGATTATATCTATAAAATGCAGCATATCCTCAGTGACGAACGTAAGTTCCAGATGCTTATAGCCGGAAAGAACACAGAGGATTTTGAAGAACAGTTGACTGGCTGCCTCAGGTGAATTATGCAAGCCAAACTTATCACAAGGAGCGAATTCAAAAAGTTGAAGACTTCAGGTGGACACCTGCCAAGAGTATATGGCCTTATATGGCCTATGACAAGGAAGGCTCCCCAATGCATCCAATCTTGGACATGGTGGGTTCCCCCCAGCCTTTGTTGGCCCAATGGGTGGTGAACAAATTGCAACCGTTACGGGATATGGTTTGCAGTTACTGCGTGAGAGACACCTTAGAATTCATTGGGAAGATATCTGAACTCAGCCTGATTAACAAAAGAATGATATATTTTGATGCCCAGTCGCTGTATACAAACATTCCACTAATAGAAACGGTGGATTATGTGTGCGTGTTGACCCGGCAACTGCCAATATACGCTACTTTTCCGGAGGATTCTCTAAAGGAGATACTACTTTGAGGCACGTTAAATGTTCAATTCACGTTCAATGATGAGATGTACCGTCAGATTGATGGAGTGGCCATGGGATCTCCTTTGGGGCTGTTGTTGGCTGACATCCTTATGGCGAAATTAGAACATGGCCCACTCAGGACGGACATCTGTGGAACTGAAATGTACGTACAGTATGTACAATGAATAGGTTCCATGAATCATGCGGAATAAACACACAAGAGTAAAATAACTTTAAATAATAGAATTTCGGATCATGCATTTTTCCTCGAGTCCTGGACTCAATCACTTAGTAGGTAAAGTGTATCCATATTTGTGGCACCATTTTCTAGTTTGTGGGACTCAAGAGTAGAGAAGAATAGATAGGGTATACTAGGTTGCACGGACACTGGATTTGCTTTTGTGGGTAATGATATGGAGTGGGCAAGCTGATTTTAAGTAATTAGCTGCTCATATGATGTTCAAACCTACTTCCATGAATGTTTCTGGAGATTGTTGCGAGCCAAATATCTTCAGCAATTTTAGATAGTGAGGAAAGTCTATGGGGAATTTCGAACTATGAAATAGTTTGCATTCATGCGTGTCTGTAAGGGGAGTTTGTTCCACAGATCAATTTATCTCACTAAGAGGTAATTCGATCGAGTTTTATGACTTGCAAGGTTTGTGCGCAGCAAATAGTCGCCATTGTGTGTGGGGTAGACTGAAGTCTTCCGTAGCTCAAGTACGGTGCTGTCAGCGTAAATTCGTCAGTTAGTAATGTTGTAGTGGAAAAGGTGGTTGTTGGTTTAGTGTCTCAGCTAAAGAGGATTTATTCTAAATTGTCGACAGCGATCAAAGTAACTCGTTTCAGCAGCGCCCCATAACCAGCTTGGTAAATGATCGTTGGACATATTCCGGAGCTGTTCTGTCTTTCTTTCTTAATTAGCTGTGAAAGATAGTACAGTATTCCAGAGTCGGTCGTATTATTTTCTTGAATGACTCAAGTCCTGTTTCAGGCAGGGAGAAAGTTCTGGTGATGTATACTCATAGCCTCCAACCTTTTTCAACCGGATAAGGCACATGTTCGGTGAAATTGAAAGAGTTGGAGTACCTAATTCCCAAGTCCCGAACTGAAGCGGATGTTGAGAACCAGTTTCCGGCAAGTGTGATAGAGTCTTCCGGAATGAGGCATCTGTACTCAAGTACTTGGGATTTTACTGCCGAGAACCAGATTAACAAAGGTTTGCTAGCTATATTTAATGTAGATAGCTATTCACACATGCTTACAAAGCTCATTTGTAGCTACTCTGGATGAAATGAGTAGACCAGTTTGACGTCATCTACAAACAGAAACGGGCGTCCGTGTTTGATCGGGTCGCATATGTTGTTTACGTAGATTAGGAAGTGGTCCCAGAACACTTCCCTGGAAGAAGTCGCTGGTTATTTGTTTCGACACAGAGTATTGCTGACCGATTCTGACTACCTGGGTTCGACCGTTTAGGTATGAGTAGAACCAGTTTAGCAGAACGTTTCCAAGGCCATATGACTCTAGAACAGACAGCAGTGTTTCGTGCGCCAAGCGATCCAATGCCCGTTGCACGTCCAACGTAATTATAAAGATTGCCATTCCTCTGTCCATCACAGTTGTGACATGATCTACGAACTGTTGCCGACAGGTAGCGCATGAACCTTTTGAGAGAAAGCCATATTGTGAGGGATTGATCAGATCCAGTCTTGTAAGGAATTGGATGATGTTCTTCATGACCGTTTCTCTAGGGTTTTGGAAGCAGCAGAGGTGGGATTTATTGGACGGTAGATTGAAATTTCATTTCGCGGGACATCCTTGTGCTTAGGCATTACAATGGATTGTTTCGATTGAAATGTGAAGCAGTCGGTAGCGAGAGAAACTGTGAAGATGTTTACTAACAGTAGAGAGGTTTTTCCGCCGAGTTTTTTGATAGTTGGGGGATGCGCTCCGGGCCTGGACGAGTTGATGGTTGTATGGATGCGATCGCACGTTGCACCTCTCTCAACGTGTGTTAATGAAGCTGCTACGCACCGTCAACTGGTGGCACTTTGCAGGGAGTTGATTCCTTTCTGCCCATTCGTTAATCCGGTGCAGACCGTTCTGGAGATAGGCAAGGACGGATGCGGAGCAAATTGCTCTTCATATTTTACCATCAACTGCAAATATCTGCAATGGGGATAAAATGTTTTCTTGGAGGTAATCTACGTAAACAAGAAACAGTAGCGATCCGAGGACGGTTCCTTGCCGTGCACCACTGGATACGCACAGGCTTTCAGAATGACTGTCGGCTTTTCCTACGTTGCAAGGCTTGAACAAAGCGTTTCCACCGGAGTCAAATTAACAACCAAGGCTAGAACTGGAGAAATGTACTGTTTACATTCAATCAACTATACCGAAATATACGAATCTGAACAATTTAGCACTTTCAGCCCTAGCATAGATGAACAAATCGTAATTCGTCCCAAATAGCCGACAAATATGGCTTCAAACTGTCAGATGTAGAGACTAACGGCGTCAAACTGCGCTGCGTTTTAGCTGACGCGTGCATCAAGAGAAGTGACCAACCACAAACTGCGGCACAGAGGTGTGAAGTGAACGGAAACCCAGTAGTGTGCCAGAATGAATGGGTTTCATGTGTGATCAATGGCATCAAAGTTACGAGGATGTGAGCGCACTGATAGTACGATACCATGTTGTCACATGTAATAACCATGCGTTTGCTCACGCTATTGTTCAAGCAGTGAAAGTCCACTGATTATTGTCAGTGACACGGCATGTCGTATTAAAGGGTAGGGTCTACAATGCCAATGTCCTCAAAGCGCTGTTGCATGGATGCAAATCCTGGCCGCTCCGTGTAGATGGCATGTGTAGACTTTCGATTTTTGACAGTGGCTGTTTGCGGAGGACGTCTGTGTATTGTGGTAAGATCAAGTGCGCAACAATGATGTCAGACACCGCGTCTTGGACAAGACGAGTTTCTGCTAGATGACTTGTTCTGCTACGCCAAATTAGATGGGTTGGTCAAGACCTACGCAGGCAAAAAGAGCGTTTACCACGCCGTGCATTATTCACGCTCTCAAGGTCACATTGGAATAGGCCGCATAGTGGTCAGCCGGACACTTGGTGACGCAGCACGGAAACACCGACATTTTGCCTAGCCGTCGCCGGCTCAGTAGGTATACCCGGTAGGGGACCCAAGGATGAAGAATGCCAGTGGCTCAAAGCCCTCGAAGCAATGGCGCAAAACTGGGTGTAATGGAAGCAACGCATACAAGTTTGTGTGAATTGCTGATTTAAAAATCAGTAACTCTTAAAAACTAGAAAAAGTATCAATGGCGCGTGCTAAAAGATAAAAAAGCAACGATGTGCATTGTTTTATCTAATTACTGACTCCTCTTCTAAATGCTGTACATGTGCATTGCATCACTTTCAAAAACTATGTAAACGTTAGTTTTATGGCTGAAAATGAAAGGTGGTTGGCGGCATACGGTTTCGGATTTACCTGTTACTGTGGCCAGACATGGGACGCGTGCTCCTACAAAGAGACCATGGATGGCTTGTGCTGCACCACCCATACTTCCAAAAACACACCTCCCATATCCAGTGTAAACCCGAAGGAATATGACCGGGAGGAATGTGGATGGGAGCCCCGTTTCATCAATGGAGCCGGCCCACCCTCCTTCACAGGCAAAACACAAGCAAGCTGTATTTGGGAAATCAAGCGCACACAAGGCGGTGGCTGGACCGTAGTTCTCTCCAGACTGCGCGTCACAACACATGTGTAACATTTTTGTAGAAAGTAGAAGCCACGACTAAACTTCGCACAATAATCTGCCTCGACGGGGAATAGAACCCCAGACCTACAGATTTCCTATCCGCTACTTTACCAATTGAGCTATCGAGGGATGATCACCAGGTGCGCAATTTAATACATGACTTCCGCTTGGTTCGCGACCCATTGCCAAAAAGGTTGAAGTGAGAGTCTGTTGACTGGTGGAAAGTTCCATGTGCTATGGAAGCATTGAGCTTCCAGGTTGCCCAATCCGAGGAGGAGGGTTGCTTTAAGGGATCCAACCCCAATACTTTGGTCTAACGACTTGATCCGCAAGGCAGCGGGGTGATTCACGAATACCGTTGGCAGCCGAATGACTCATGCGTCTTCTTTGTGTTCGGAAGCAGTCCACAGAGAAGCCGGTAGCCAGCGAGGTTGTTCATCCGCCCTCCGTTTGATACTCACCTCCAGTTACAGAAGTGAGTGGTCAGTGACCCTATAGCCGGTCACATTGGCTTTGACACAGTGCCGTACGAGCACTTGTGGTATTTAATGGAGAACCAGATGACCAGCCCAGAACTCCCCACGCTCTAAGACGCTGCCGCTGATTGTCCGCGACTGCTTATTCTTCTCGCCTGCAAGGCAAACGAGACTTATTCGCAGTTACCTCCACAGGGAAGGCATTCCCTGATCCGCAACCTGGGGACGCACCCGATAGCGTACAGCTCCGCCACGGGGGAAATAAAGTGTACAGTCCAACTAAAGCACATATATCACATGTATCTATCCGTATTGCTTTCGGAAAACCATTGCACCTCAATGTCGTGTTTAGTAACACGATGGAAAATGTCAGCTTAGGTGGCATAGGTTATCCCAGCTATTTATTTTACGATTTCAAAGTGTTTAAGCCAGACACAAACTTAAACGAATATGGTAGGGGCACTCAAGCCTGGGAACGGCTGCGTTATGATTTCACAATGCGCCCTTTGCACGGTGGTACCACAGTAAACATACCGAGAGGTGGTGAATACCTACGTTCCCTAACTGACTCAACACGTGATCGCAATTCTAGTGCTGCGCAAGCAGACCAGTTGCTAGTGTCGTTTAAATAGGCATTTTGAACAAGTTGTGGTGCACTTTTTAATCCTCTCATATGTGCCCACTAGCAAACAAAGACGCTGGGGCGACTTGAATATGTAGTACAAGGTAACGCCGTCGTGATCTTAGTCTGCTTTTATGGGTTGTGTAGAACATCAATCCATTGAGCTAATCTGTGTGGCAACTTCCGTTGATTTGACGCATATTGGACAGGTCAATAGTTACGGGACGACTGACACTCAGTCAAGGTTCTCGCTATCTGATGTTGGGCAGTGGCCCCAAACTCAGCCCCAATTGACACTAGCTCAGTCTGATTGAGGTAGAGCGAAAGTGTCATTGGTGCTGGACGGCGGGCACCACACTTACACATGTGGCACTGACAGCGTGGAAACCAGACAGCCCAATGAAACGCCTGGGATTAACAGTACTCTTAAGCGCGTCCTATGGCGTAGTCAGGAAGCATAGATTAATTGTTCTGAACTCCTCAATGTGCATGTGGCCAGCCTGAAACATATCCCAATTGGACTCTCCAGTCCCAGTCCCAGCTGGATCTAGCCTCCATGGCTTTTTCAAAGACTTCATACAATGGGCTGTCCCGATAGTCAGACTACTACGTGCACTGGGTAAAGATAGGTCACTTTGAACAACATACCTCTCTCGGAATAGGCAACGGGACGGTAGCATCTAGACACCGGTTTCCTTCACTAAAATATCCTTTTCTTGTTTCTGTTCTCCTTGCTTACAAGTTTCGTCTTCCTAGGTTAATGAACGGACTGCGACTCACTTTGCGTTTACTTCTAGTGAGTTATTTAACTCATCCTTCGGACGAAGGTGCCGATACCATCTTGAACGCTTCAGTGGTCGCACTGTAGTTTAAAAAGACCAACAAGCAGCTATAACTCATTTTATTTCATTGAACTCGACATGTACGGTGTTTTCACAGCTCGGTTACAATATGGGGAAGTCGTAACTTCTCTCTGATGAACCGACTCGGCATGGATCAGTAGTAAACGCCGTTTGCTTGTCTGCAAAGGTAAAGAATCGGTGGTCTGTTATTTCTGTAGTGTCAAAATTGTCTTCAGTAGAAAGCATAGGTATATTTCCCTGGAATTTAACCCTTGAATGGTTGGGATAGGGATACTCTTACAGCTCCGTGTGGCAAAATGTCAAGAGAGCCGCTTCTAGGACCCCGTGCAGCACCTGAGAGACCTACCTAGGGCCGAGGAAAGCTGGGTAGATAATGGTGGTCGTTATCTTCTTCTTCTTTTCCTTCGTAACACCCTTTTCCAAAGCAAAAGTCCGTCTGGTCGCAGCTGACACCTATGGAATCCAGCTAGGTCCTGGACCTGAACAAAACAAGTTACCCTTCAGCTACAAATTGGGCACCTCTGTTTAAGCCTGTGAGTCCAAAAGGAGTACAGACTTTCATTCCGGCACACACTTATGACGTCAAACCTCTGGGCTTCAACTTTTCCCCGAACTTTCAGACTTCTCGCGCGCCACCTAAACTCAGCTTCTACATTTCAGTATTAACAAGACGAACTGGCCGATCAGTTATCACGAACGAACGAGTTGATTCAACCGGATGCCGACTGAACTCATCTCAAACGTACCATGATGAATGGACTTAAAACCTCAAATGCGCCCAACTTGAGGCAGTTGTCTGTGACTTGATCTCTGGAAAATCAATCCGTTTAACTGAAGCAAGGAACTTAGACCCATTGCGCTTTCCGTTTTACTTTTCCCCTGATGCATCGAAATCTCAGCTGACTGCGAATCACAGAAATGACCAGAAGCGTTGGTGGTTAGCGAGGGTCACAGAGATGCATTTGTTAGGGACTGGAACACCCCAGGACCATTTTAGCCACCCTGGTCAGAACAAGGGTTAATATAAATTCCAGTTAGTGAAACAAATGCTGAGAAAGATAAACAGTCGGGTTATTCTCAGATATAGTAAACGGAGAGACGGGAGGTGAGTTTGAAAAGACAATTGCATTCCTATCTTTGGACGCATTGCCCGAGTCTGCGTGCTACCTTGAGGTCCCACTCTGCAACTTTTATAAGATTCGACGTCTATCTCTTAATATAAAACATGGCACCTGGACCCGAATATCTTCTTACATTTTGAAACGAAGGATGAGATCACGCGGTGACTGACTTACTCACTAGCTGGTGCCATATGGTGCACTGAAGAGGTACCTGTATACAGGGGATTGTCAATCGGCATCTCTATCTGCAAGGGACCACAATACCTTTTATGAAGACTACTGGCATAAGCCTCATTGTCAGCACTTCCAGATTTCTCAAGGGAACCATATTATTGCGACCCACTGATCCTTGTCGGAATCGAATCAGCGAAAACCAAATTGGCCTCCACTCCAATGAAGACATATTGACCATATGTAAGTACTTCAGTAAGCATCAGATAAGCGACGTGGCATGGTGAGTTTCCCGGACAAGAAAGCGACACTCGGTTCATTTAATCTTGCGAGTATTTGGTAATACCTATCTTGGAAAGGTGTACCAAGTAAAGTTACGTTTATTCCAAAAAGTCTCTGCAAGAAGTTAGATATGGAGTACTAGTCTGTATGATGTGTCCTGTGTTCACCAGTATAATTTATGTGCGGCGCGATTACGCTTTACACGCTCTGTTCCTCAATCTCATGCTCAAAATGACCGGAAATGATTGGAGGCCGCACGTAGTGAGCAACCGATAGGTTCAGCGAACATCAACGGTGCAGCTCTCCGCTGATCGAATTTATCCACTGCACATGCTTATCTTGATAGACGGGTGGAAGGCATTTCAGGCTTCGGCAGACGCTTCACACCAAAGTATAACTGATGTTTTAGGGTTGCCTTGACATGTCCTCATTCCTAGTCCTCCTCAAACAGCCAATTGAATTTGTCGATCAGCAATCGTGTCATCACTGAGGCTCACAACACCGAAGTGGTTGCTTTCCAAACCAGCAGAACTCCAATGCTTCTTCAAGTCCGAATCCCTTATACAGGCGATGGAATGTCAGCCTAACAGTCCATTGATGGGCATGTCACGCGATCAATGCATACTGAACGGACGGGACTTTGATCACTGGTGCTTGCTACGTGCTTTTAGCACAATGGGATGAGCAATCCAGAAGCAGCCGGTTATTTGATCAGAAGCAACTAGGTATGCATAGGAGTTTCAGCCAAGCTGGATCCACTCACGCTGACTAGGTCATGTTGAAGTAACGACACGGTGGTAAACGGGGCTTGATTGTTCCGTTGCTGAGTCGTTTGCCTAGCAATGCCATTTACTTGAAGACATCTCTGGAGCAGCTAAGGAGACACCATTAGTGCAAACGAGTTGATGCGTGGACTTCAGATGCCGGTGGATGGATGGCTTTGGCGAATTTACCTCAAGTTGACCGGTTATGCATTACTTCGCACACTGGTGCGTCGTTAGTTGCCACTGGCTAACTAAATCTCATAGTGACGTAGGTAGAAGTACCGCGTTTTGACTTGTGTAA
>CALYDF020010191.1:0-10182 GCA_944474145.2 Dicrocoelium dendriticum
TTTAATGATGATGATTGAGGTTAAGGTTTTGTCTCAAGGTCATGGTCACTTGCAACCAACCGCCAACATATGCTGCTGTTGGACATTTAGAAATGCCTTTGCCCTCTAGTCCCTCTTCATAACATCATGGACAATGGCTGTTAGGTCACAGCCGGCCACCAGCGCCTGAAGGAAGCATGTTACGCTTCTAGTTGGCTTGAACGTGGTCGTATGAGAAATCAGCTGGTGGTAGTGCAGGGGAAAACGGGGAAAAGAGGGAAACATCTAGTCATTTGTAGACTGCGATTTCCAGTCATATTACCCTATTTCCGTCCGGGATGTATTTCGGGTGCCTACCGGACTGTCATCGGAAGGAACTCCGATAGGGTGGACAGCAAAATGCAGAGCTCCATATGCTCGAAAAGATGCTGTTATACCTAGTAGGCAAGCAAAGCAGCTCATGAATAAAACGCCAGACTAAAAGTGTCGATTTAATGTTGTCAATTGGAACCGGAACGATAGGATATGCCATGAATGCTTCTTATACTGCGTACTGTTGAAACATGACTTGATAAAGCGGCTCAAGGTTTGGATAAACCAGAAACAAAACCGCAGTACACCCTGACCTAACAGTTACTGCCATACGGCCTCCTAATCGGATTGACAGTTTAAAGTGTGTTTGGTGCTGAGTTACCTGCGGGGTAATGGCTGATTATGACGCGTGGCAGTGAAAGCCGCAACGAAGTTGTTTCACCGATGCCACCTTATCTTTGCATGATAGCCTACACAAGGTGTAGGCGCCTTGGTCCTGTATGTTTGCTTAGGGCATTAAGGTTTTCAGGTAAGTCCCTCTTCTCTCCCTCACTATCCTTTATTTCATAGGTTATCGTGGTGGTATGGCAGCGAAGCATCAGTTCAAATGGCTGATGTACCGCTGTCGTTGATGCTTGATTGATAGGTTCTACCCAGCAGTCCGTGCCCGGTCGGTTACGTGAATCAAAATTAGTAAACTCAGAGGGTAAGGGGAGGAATGTCATTTAAGCAATGGCAACGCATAATTATCAAGGACGGAGAGCAAGAGAAAGCTGAAAATAAAAGTAGAATAAGAGAAGGCTTATTATTGCTACTCAAGAGTGTCTACGTGATATTTGAACGCTTCAACCGTAGATTTCCTAACGTGCTCCGAAAGTGAGTTCAGCGTACAAGAACTCGGTGTGACAAACGAATCTCTATCCTAACCCAGTCAGTACGCGGTTTTTGCAGCTTTAATGGGTGCCCGCGGAGACTATGTAACTTATCGGGAATGAACAGCTAGGACAAGTCTGGAATGATCAATCCCGTTAACGGAGAGTAGGTGAAGAGCAAGTTCGCTCTAATTCACCGGTAGTGCACTGAGTATATTTCCAATGTAAATGTTCCGGATACGTCAGTCCCTAAAAACCCGGCAAGTTAGTACCACTCGCAAAAACACTTCATTTTGTCCCACACATAAAATATGGTGGACAGGCCTAGACAAAGTACTTCAGTTAGAGCCACACGAAGTCGAGAATAGTTTTACTGACATATCAGACTAGGGGAGAGCGGCGTGGAAACAATATCATGCGAGGTCCGGGGTGCCAGAGAGGAGTAGCACCTTTGGTAGGGGGACCTGCCTTATCCTTCGGGGGAATCCGCCTACCTTTGGTCTACACTTGTCACCCAGCCCTCACCTGTGGCTCCAAGAAGCTGCTTGTACGCGGCAGCGGCCACACCCCAGTCGACCGTCAGGCAGGCGGGCTAAACCGGGTGAGAATAGCCGGGAACATTATTTTCGGTGAGTTTGTACCCGCGTGCAACGTCAGTCCCGACAACTGGACGGAAGAGATCGACCCCTGAGCCAACGGCCAGAAGTTAATACAATTTCGCAGATCCCTGCTGCCTTGCACATAGCAAATGGCTATGCAAATGCTAGAGGTGAACTCACGAACAAAAGCCGGATGAGGTTGCGGTCCTCATATGTGACCACAATCCCCACCAAACTTCATGACATGTCAAAGCTGAATTTAGGGAGCACGCTGTGTGGTTGGGTTGCGACTCGCAACCTCTATTGAGGCCTCGGCTCACTTTGAGGTAAACCTCGGTCATTCCGATCTCGAGGACCGTATCCTGAATGGATACATTTGGGTGTTGCTCTTCCCAACCCTGGGTTGGGAAGAGCAACACCCAAATATAGCCATTCATGGCATGCCCGTCACAAGCGATTCTTCGCCTCCGGGCCCCTTCAGAGCTACTCCTACAAGGTTGGTCAAAGGTTACAGGTCAAACAAACTGTCTCCCGGTCCTCCAGATTATGGGTTTATAATGGGACGGAGTATATTTCTGTAAAACTAAATCATTGCAACCCCCCTCCGCTGCATTGCGGACAGATTTCTGAGCAAAAAGCTTCGGATGAAGACCCTAATCGTCCTCCTGTCTAGGTCTGGGCGCCCTGGCAGTATGTCAGCCCACATACAACCATGACATCGTCAAACATTAACTTCATCCTGCATCGGCCATCGCGCAGATTATCAAGGGTCGCCTTATCTGCTGCATACAGCAGGGCGGATAAGCGAAAACATGCTACTGCTGGCGCCTCCCTTCTTTCTTTTCCACCTGTTTCTCTTACTCCCATCCCGACACCCATTACTAATCTTCCTTCTATAATTCCCAGCATAACTGACGGCAACCGAAGTGCCACCGGATAGAACTATCTGCAGCCACCATCACACAGAAACTATCGGACGCCTATCGGCAAAAGTCCCTTATAAGGCCACGCTGTCCCCTTTCCATGGCGACATTCAACCTTCGCAACCCGAAACAAATAGATCAACAGGCTGTACTCGCACGCACCTTGGACACACTGTGTAATGATGTGTGTTGTGTCCGAAACTACGATCAATGACCCTAATGGAGTTGTTGAATTAACCGCATCCGGCTTATCTTCTCGTTATTGGTTGCACGCATCCGGAGACGCCGATGCAGCACGCACGGGTCAAACTGGTATAGGTATCATACTAAGCTCCAAGGCTGAGCCATCGTTGGTTGATTGGATTCAGGTGAACAGCCGTTTATGTGCAGCCCGTTTGACGACATCTGCCAAGGTTGAGTCACGAAGTAGTACAAAACGTTGTTTGTTTGTGCTTGCCGCTTATGCCACCGACTGCAGTTCTAATACTGTCAAGGACACATTCCATCATGAACTGAACGCGCTACTACGCAGTGCTACTAGTTCAGGTATTAAAGTACTTGCATGGGACATGAACGTACAAGTAGGACGTCTGAGCGCTTCAGAAGCTCAGCTGGGTGATAATTATAGGCCTAACTCCAAACGGACTGGCGACGGTGAGGGTCTGCTGCAACTGTGTGCGGAGTACCAGTTGTTTCTTAGTAGCACACTGGGCGCCGATATGCGACTTGGGGTCCTCCTGTAGCTGGCCATCGATTGACCGAAATTGACCACAGCCATAAGTTACAGGTGGCGTGGTTCCATCCTAGATTGCCGCTCGTACTGGAGTACCTGTGTCGACTCTGATCATGCGATAGCACGCTGTCGTTTCTCCATGAAGTTTACCGGAAGGTGCACCAAGCGTCTCCTCCGATTGGCAACTGAGAAGTTGTCCCAGCCCTCGATCAGGCAAGCCTACCAGGATGCACTACGTAATGAACTTGTCCTGTTCTAATGACACTGAGCTTCAGTGGAATAGAATTTTGGCCGCCATGCACGACGCAGGAGTATCTGATTATGGAACTATCAATCGTCACCACACCAGTCACTGGATATCCGAGAGGTCAGTGAACCTGTTGGAATCTAGAAGAAAACTCCCGGCTGGCGCCGAGCATAGTATGACCAGACGGGCTATAAGGCGCGAACTAAATCGGAGCCTACACGCTGAGAAGGAAACTTGGTGGACCAGTCGGACTCAAGAAATGGAGGAGGCAGGAACAGTAGAAAATTATCACAAACTCATCCTGCTGATCCGCACCACTGGTCCCAGGAAACCAGGCATCAGTGAGACGATCAGAGACAACGCAGGTGCAATGACACAATAAGAAGCGCCGTATGGCTCGTTGGACAGAACACTTTCAAGATCAGTTGAGCTGGTCCCCCGGTCCTCGCACCCTTTCCTACTCAGGTGATGCAGGACGAGCCATGGACCGTTAGTTTAGAGCCTCCGTCGGAGGCCGAGGTTCCTAACGTGATATAAGTACTCAATCGTTTTCTTGACGCTGACCCGGATTCCTTCCCACCTGCATTATTTAAGGATGAAGGAGAGATCTGCCGCAAAGCACTGATCTCCCTAATTGAACGCATTTAGAAGGAAGTGCGCCGGCTAATTGGAGCGAATCGATTATACTGGCAATATATAAGGGCAGTCGCACAGACTGTTCTAACCACAGGGGTATTAGCCGAACGCCAGTTGTGACAAAATTACTGGCCTCGATTCTCCTTCGTCGCCTCACTGTGGAACGGGAATCTCGGATTAGGGAGGAGAAGGCCGGTTTCCGACCAGGACGTGGCTGTATAGACCATATATTCACTCTGCGGCAGGTGCTAGGCAGCGCCACACATACCACAGAACGACAAAAACTATATTCCTCGATTTCAAGAGTGCGTTCGATTCAGTCGATCGATGCATTCTGTTCGAAATACTTGCGCGGAAAGGTGCTCTCACGAAATATGTGAACTTCCTACGTGCTCTATACTCGAATACTACAGGCCGCGTCATGGTCTACGGTTACCTCTCGGATAGCTTTCCGACTACAAGTGGCGTTCGTCAGGGTTGTCCGATTTTCCCACTTCGTTCAATTTCGTCGTGGAGTCTATCATGGAGCGTTCCCTTGCGAAGACTCACGATGTAGGCATTGAGGCCCTGCTTGGTGAAAGAGTAGTTGATCTTGATTATGTGAACGATATCCTCTTGCTTCCTGACGATGTAGCGGCAGCACAATTAACCCTGAATAGCCTGTCTAGAGTGGTCCCATTATTTGGTATGCACTTCGCATCTTCAAAGCGCAGTGTTGCTGCAGGATCACCAACCACTTTATGACTACTTGACGCTTGCTAAGGAGGAGCTCGAAGTGGTTGAGCAATTCACTTATCTTGGCAGCTGCATCAGCAATGTTGGGCGCATAGAAACGGACGTCAGCTCACGCATTGCAAAGGCCAGAGCTGCCTTCTTGAACCTGCGGCATCTTTGGCGACAGAAGGGAGTTCACTCCGTTTGAAAGGCCGTGTATAAATGGCCACAGTGAGGGACGTTCTGCTCTATGAGAGTGAGACCTAGCCCCTTCGGTCTGAGGCGCCTTCAAGTATTTGATCATCGTTCTGTGAAGAATTGCTGGTGTCGGATGGCACCAGCGTGTCCGCAACGATGACGTGCATAGGCGAGTACTAGGTAGTGATAATCAAGCCAACTCCCTAGAACAACAGATAGCACTGAATCAGTTGCGTTGTCTTGGGCACATGCTACGTAGGTCTGGTCACCGCTTACCCAGGAGGCCCTTGTTTAGTCTGCCAAGTGTAGGGTGGCGCAAAGCTCGAGGTGGACAGAAGTTGACTTGGCAGCGAGAAATGAAGTCACTGACGGCCAAACTTGGTGCCGTCGGTCTGTCCCGTCTTCCGAGCTGGAGTCCACGTGACTCGCCTTGTGCTTGGCTCGAGACTTTACAGGACATGGCTCGCTGTAGACACCAGTGGCGCGTCTGCTGCCGTCTCCTAATCGGATTGCCTGCTTAACGTGTGTTTGGTGCTGATTTACCTGCGGGGTAGTGGCTGATTATGACGCGTGGCAGTGAAAGCCGCAAGGAAGCTGTCTCGCCGATGCCACCTTATCTTTTCATGATAGCCAGCTGTTTGTGATGGTATGTTGTCTACACAAGGTGTAGGCTCCTTGGCCCTGAATGTTCGCTTGGGGCATTAGGGTTTTCAAGTAAGTCCCCCTTCTTTCCCTCTTATTATTCTTTGTTTCATAGGTCGTCGTGGTTGTATGGCAGCGAAGCATCAGTTCAAATAGCTGATGTACTGCTGTTGTTGAGTTGAATTGACACTAGCTCGAGATCTAAACTAAGTGTCCGCCGCCGGGTTGCGAGAAAGACCGTCCTAACAGGACGTAGGGAGATCGAGGTCCCCAGTACCAGGCACCCAACAGCAGCCTGAGTACGAATAAGGTTCCATAACCTTGGAAGTGCATGAAGGAGTAATATATGCTATTAAAACTGAGCACTTAGGTGTCAGCAGAACGCGGGTGCGCAGTACCGACGTTATGCTGCCGTGCAATTACCAAGATGCGCGTGTAGGCTGAGAATACTGCGGGTGTCACCCGGTCCCTCAAGCACGCTCGAAGCCGTGCTCACGGATTACGACGCAGTCTTGTGATTCTATAGACGCACATAGAAGCTCTATCCAATAAGTGAAAATCAGGTTCTTAAAGCATTCAATTCACAGCTTACTCACAGAGCAACGCCTACGCCTTGATCACCAACGAATCTGTCAGACCTAAATAGCGAGTAGTTAGACATGTACTTAACCGTAAGCGATATCTAGAGATAACCACGTTTCAGTGAAAGCAAGTGAATCGGGACGAGATTTATTTACAAGGAAATCCACAACGTATACCGCTACATAGACTACGCACAATGCTGGGCACTAACTAAAGGAACGCGGTGAGACTGGAACGATAAGATGAATCCCTTCTTGAGCGAGTCATTTATCCAGGAGTAGGTAGGAATGAAAATTCACATACGTCTTGACATTGACCCACAACAGCGTGAGCTGCTCAAGACGGATCAACTGGAATGTAAACGCCGAGCGCAAGCCGGTGAAACCGATCTACGAATCGTAAACCTTTCTGTAATTCGCAAGAAACCCTTCATCAACAAAGCGATCCTACCGATGCCGCGAGAGGCCTGCGGACAGCGTTCACGAATGTGCGCAGCCTGAGTAACAAACGGGACGATCTAAAACATGGAATCGCTCAAGAAAAACCGGACGCCTTAGGACTTGCGGAAACATGGCTTCATGTGGGAGTACTGGATGAGGAACTAAACATTGACGGCTACGTTTGTTTCCGTTGTGATCGTAAATTGAATCCACACGGTGGCGTGCTGCTGTAGACCAGGCCCGGTATGAAAAGCTGCTTTATAAAATTCTACCTAAATTGTGAGTCTCTCTGAATAAACCTGGTGTCAGATACAAATAGCTCAAGATACTTCGTGTTGGAATTGTGTATCGGAGTCCCGTGAATGTTACCGCTGATTGGATTGAGGCCCTTCGTACACACGATCGAAGACGCAATTTCATTTTAATGGACGACTTCAATTCCCCGCATCTTGACTGGAATGCCTATGACTGTCTACCATGAAGTAGCCTGGATGAACAAATGGTGCTCGAAGCGGGTCTGGTTCAGCACGTTCAAGAGCCTATTAGACTGCCCCCCGGACAATCTCCAGCCTGTCTGGATCTTATATTGACCATTTCCGAACAACCTATCTTATCACGCTACATGAGCCAATTGGAAAGAAGGATCATTTGATCGTCTTAGCCAGACTGAATCTACCCCACTTACGCGACCCTGATCGGACGCCACGTCGTAACGTTTGGAAGGCTGATTTGACCAGTATGCGCCGAGAGGCCGAATCGTTTGATTGGTTCCTTCAGGAGGGCGACTGTCGAGTCATCCTGATCAGATCTCAGGGACAACCATAAATGGCTATGCGAGAAGTTCATTCCGCTCAGATACAACACCAAAAAACCTACGTTACCACCATCGTACGATAAAAATTTTCGCCAGTCAGCCAGGCGTCGTAAGAAGTTGTGGCTGAAATAGCGGAATACCATGGATGCATATGACTACGTGGCTTACAAAACCCAACATAACCTATGTAATTCTTCCGAGCTGAGGAAATGTGCAGCTTATGAATTGTCATTAGTGGATTCTGCCAAATCAGCTCTAGAGATCTACATACATTAACCAACATCCTAAATCGAAGGAGTAGCTGCCCACACTTGAAGATTCCCACGGTCAATTAAAATTTTCAGATGAGGGGAGACCGTCGCTTCTGACGTCTCAGTTCGCCTCCGTCTTCTCTCCGTGCCAATCAACACTCGACCGATGACTCTAGCCTACACCCATTAACAGAAGAATTGAGGTGCACTGCTGAAGAAGTCGCTGGTATGCTGGAAGCTCTTGATACGTCCAAATCTCCTGGACCGGACGGTTTTCATCCCTTGATGCAGAAAACCGGCTTCTGTGATAGCGACCCCCCTCTGATCTGTTTAATAAATCGCCAGGTCAGGGAGTGATTCCTCGGGAATGGTAGGTTTCTGTTGTGAAACCTTTCCCTGAGGTGACCCACAAAAGCCCGAAAAGTATCGGCCAATACGTCTTGACATCAATAATTGCAAAAGTCTTGGAGAGGATAGCAAAGGCCCTATTGCAGGTGGTGGAGACAGGTGGAATCCTCAACGCAACTCAACACGGGTTTTTGAGCCAACGTTCATGTGTGACGAACTTGTTAGTGGCTCGGAAACACTGGGTGAAGGCGTTAAATGATGGCGTCGGCGTTGACGTCATCTTGGTTGATTTCAGCAAAACGTTCGACAGAGTTAGGCACGCCGAACTGCTCAACCGACTTAGAAGTTACGGGATTGGTGGCGCTCTTTTTCGGTCATCATCATCATCATCATTATACATGTCAGCTAGAGATGGTAAAACATCTCCGCTATTGTACCGCAATACATAAAGGAAATACATACATACGTACAATACATAAAGGAAAAATAAATACGACAGTTGAATGCCAGCTGAGCTACCAGCAACGGGTACGCATCGTTCCGGTAAGCTACTAGCCGGCTACTAGGCAAAAACAAAAATTTATTTACGTTTTACCCTACGAAATAAGATCGTAGATGGAGGGGGAGGCTAAAGGGATGGGGAGGGACAAAGAAACTCACAGCAGGAACGCCACTGAGGTCGGCTCCTTGCCATATCAGCAAGTGTATCCAGCCAAACGTGTTCACCGTCTTTTGGACCCCAACCAGGGAGCCGTGAAGCTACAACTGAGGCCAGCTCCGAAGTGAGGGCCTTCATTCCTCTGGACCAAGTCATCGCTTGGCCACCTCTCCTCTTCTTCCACCCACATCCCCGGTGAGCAAACAACGCACGTCGAGGGAGTCGGTGGGCTGGCATGCGCAACACGTGGCCCAGCCATCGGAGCCTGGTGAGTGAAATGACGGTGCTGAGCGGTTCATTCCCTTTTCCTAGGCCGTAAACAAGGCGTCGAACACGCTCGTTACTCACGCGGTGTTCCCACCAGATGTGAGCCAAACTGCGAAGGCACCGATGGTCGAACGTAAGTAGCCTCTTCATGTCCGCCGCTCTTTTTCGGTGGATCAAATCGTTTGTTGAGGATAGGCGTTGGAGGGTTAAAGTAAATGATTACTATACTGATTGGTTTGCCTCCCCGAGTGGCGTACCCCAGGGTACAGTGCTCGGACCTATCCTGTTTCTTCTACATGTCAATGATGTGAATGAAAGGCTGAAATCGCCTTGTGTGTTATTTGCTGATGACCTCAAAGTATGGCGCGAGATCCGAGGAGCAGAGGACCATATCATACTCCAACAGGACCTGGATCAGCTCGATGCTTGGTCGCAACAGCGGAAACTGCCCATTAATCCCATGAAGTGCGAATTTCTGAGCATCGACAGACATAGCCATGAACGTTCATACTTTTTGGATGGAAAACAACTAACCGCCGTTTTTATAGTGTCCGGGATCTGGAAGTGTTGCCACGATGAGACCTCAAGCCATGTGATCATACTAAAAAGGCGTACCGATCAGCCTTAAGGGTACTCTGGGCACTAAAATAGAGTTTCTATATATGGACGGAGGAACTAGTGCTCAAGATTTACGCAGCATTAATACGTCCTTTCTTGGAATACGGCGAACCAGCTTACCAGCCGGTTACATGGGGTGAAGCTAGAACTCTTGAGAGGGTGCAACGGCTGGCTACACGGATGATTCCTTTTCTTCGGACACTGGATTACACTGACATGTCGACGATTAAGGTTGCATACTCTAGAATACCGGCGACTGAGAATGGACCTCTACCGTTTTTCGAGTATTACGGCTGAGACAGATACCGTCCCTTCGTCCTCTGTGTAAAAGCAATGAAACCAGCATTAC
>CALYDF020010192.1:0-10173 GCA_944474145.2 Dicrocoelium dendriticum
TGCGTGCTGAAGTGAAGCATTCACGTAAATTCATAGTGTTTCGCAATAATAATAAAATCTTCTACAACCTTTGCTAATGGAATGCTACGCTAGGTAGTTACTTGATGAAATACAAATAGAAAATGACTTTCGTAAGTATTAGGGGGATTTATAAGGTTTTTGTGTAGATTTGTCGCAGTTAGACACAGACAGAGCCACCATGCATCCAGGAAAACGCCAGACGGCCGTTTCGTCCCATTGGGACTCGTCAGTAGCGGGCACCCGCAGAATCCTGCCGGATTCGCACCCACGACCTTACTCTTGCGAGTTAGCGACTTATGCCACTGAGCCATGGGCGACGGCAGCGGACCGCCATGACTGCTATCTAACTGCGATATAGCTCAGCTCATCCTCTACTGTCTTGCACGCTTTGCATGTGCAGAGGACAGGGCTGGCCCCCAGAGAAACGATTTTCTTTGCAAGCCGCCACCAATGGAGATGGCAGGTATGCTGCTGCCGCTGACTTGCAAAAGTAAGGTCGTGGGTTCGAATCCGGCAGGATTCGGCGCCTGCCCGCTGCTGACGAGTCCCAATAGGACGAAACGGCCATCTAGCGTTTTCCTGGAAGTCTTTTCCCTGGGAGCCAGCCCTGTCCTCTTCACATGCATAGCATGCAAGACAATGGAGGATGAGCTGCGCTATATTGCAGTTAGATGGCAGTCATGGCGGCCCGCTGCCGTCGCCCATGGCTCAGTGGCATAAGTCGCTGACTCGCAAGAGTAAGGTCGTGGGTTCGAATCCGGCAGGATTCGGCGGGTGCGCGCTACTGACGAGTCACAATAGGACGAAACGGCCGTCTGGCGCTTTTCTGGATGTGTGGTGGCTGTCTGTCTGTGTCTAACTGCGACGAATCTACACAAAAAGAAAATGACCCTAACGTCTTGAACGCCGAATCAGTGTATGCAGTTGTGCGGTTGAGCTTCGGTTTCTAGCAGTTTTAGTATTGCAAGTATTAAATATATAAACATAAATATCAGCGAACCGTAACAGCAAATTTTAGATATTAGAGTTGGCTGCTGTCTTAAGTTTGGACTGCAGAACCTACCTGATGGCCTGCTCGCTCGGCGTGGTGCGATCCAACTTATCCACAAAATTGGTAAGCCAGAAGAAGCTGTGGTACTACGAGCATTGTTGCAGCCGGCAGAAAATCTACGACCATCCAAGCTTAAAGTTTTAGTTTGCTTTGTGGATTTTATCACCTCAACCAACCTTGCACTGTGCGACAAATATGCCGCTGTTTGGCAGGGTTACTGAAGACCCAACCCCTGGTTCCTCTATGCTACTCTACGGTACTGCATACCACGCAAACAAGCACTGATGATGTTATTTCATTTGATGACAAAACGGTTGCAACCAAGTTGTCAAACTTGGCAAACAGTTCAGCGGCCGCAGCGGTCCTTCAAGCCGACACAACACAGGCTTAACCGCTGTTAGTATGCCTTGCTGTAGTCCGTTTTTGTCGACTAGCGTAAGTTAACCACACGTTCTATATATTACTGGCAAACGCCTGTATTAGTAACTAGCTTGAAGCCGCACTTTACATGTCCACCGCAATCTTAAGCACCAATTAATGCTAAACCTTCTTGGTGGATCGCAAACTTCCTCACTTATCTGCTAATAAGGCCACTTATTCAGAGGCTCGTCTCGTGTTATGCTGAAGCCATGGGCTGCGTGACTTTAAGCAACACTGCAATCACTTGCGGGATATCTTAATAAGTGGTAATAGCAGCTCGTTAAATGGATGAAAAACTGGTCAACTTAACTTGTGGGAGAAAGTTGCACACTCTTTTCCCCACTATTTGTTCCGCCTGCTCTGACGCCCTTCGTCATCTAAACTACACTTGACTTACGTACATTAAATATTAATTCGGTTATATGCTGGGCGCTGTTGGTTTGCTAGGTAATAACATCACCAATCGAGTAAAAAATAAAAAGCTATTGTCTCAAGGTAGGTCGCACTAAAAGTTCCATTGTATTCCAGGCATTTATAGCTGCCCAGCAGTGGTTAAAGACGCAGATCGCAATAAAAGGAAGCATTTGGGCATTTAAGTAAGTAAATAAAAAAATCAATATTTTATTCTCGACTATGCGAAGCACGCCCTTGGAGGCGTTATCAGGTAGGTGAAACTATACAGACATGTTATGGCAAATGTAACAGCGACCGTTGGCAATTGTTCCTACTTCATGCTTAGAGATGTACAATTGTAGAAATTTGAAAGAATAATTGGGCTGTCGTGATTTCGGGACCCGTTTTTTAGGGTTTAATCTGCCTGCCATATAATAAACTAAGTACATAAAATGTTATGCATGTGCAATGTGAGACACACCTATTTAGGCATTATTAGGTTAAAGGTGCAAATAAATTTTGCGGTAGGTATAAAAGTTGATGCTAGTTCGCCATTAACCTTGGAGCCCTGTGTTCGTACATGTATGTGGGTGTGAATGTGTCTATCTGTTATATGAGTAGGCATATGTGCCACCGCAATTGCGATTGATCGCGTGGATAGTGTGGGCATGCTTTCGTGACTGTCGTGGTGGGAGGGTGGTTGGTTAAGTAATCATGGGGCGGTGACCTTAGTTAGACGCCAGTCACATCCGCTTCGTGGCAGTGCCGTTTTACAGGTATCGGTAGCTGTTTATAAAGAGAACGCTTTCCAGGTAAAAACCAAGCACCTCCAAGAGCACTGTCACTATACATTTGCTGAAACGGTGTAGACCCGGACCACTCAGTTGACACCCCGGGAAAGTCATGTTTTCGTTGTTGATGTGAAGCCGAATATCGTTGACAAGCCATAGACGCGTGGTTAGACGCTAAACAGGCAGGACCATTGGTTAGGAAGCTATGGATTGCATCAGGTATATTGTGGTAATCAATTGTTTTTAAGGCATTTTTGCAGGCAGGTCATGGCTGCTCCAATCTTCCGGATAAGGACATCCGGATGCAACGGAGCGGTGTTAGTTGACCAGCAAAATCGTGATTGAGTTGGAGGTCTGATACAATCCAGCGTTGTCTTCGTAAATTCATTCGGTTGCATTTCCACAGGTCAGATGTGATCCCGGGTAAGTTTCCGTCGATACCTTTAGACTTCAAGAAAGAAAAGAAAGTAGTAAAGAAAAGGAGAGAAGCAGCGACCACCAGGAATTCTGTGACATCAGGTGGTGTGAATGTAAATATCGTATATGTTACTCATGTTGAAAATGATACATGAAAAGCAAAGCAACTATTCGGTATTTTGTGTTCTGCGACCATTTAATGGATCTAAGGGGGTAAAGGTTGCTTACTAACAAAGAAGGAAGGAGAAAATGGGTGAGGACAAAGAGAAAACTATGGCAGGCGGAGTAAAATTATAAAGCTAAGTACGGTAGACGAAAAACGGGATAAAGTTAGTTGCACTAGTTGCCCCGAAAATAATTTTCATGGTTATTGGTGTTATTATAAAGAGATATGAAAAACCGACTACCTACAACATCAAAGTAGAAGTGGTTGAATAAAGGCCGCCAGCAGAGGTTTAAAATGCAGAGACAGCAACAATCTTCCGCCAAGGAGCACCAGTTAGTAGAAAGGTAGATAAGAGGCGTGATGTAGCTAGATCCAGAGCAGTATTTAGAGCTCAGTAGTCTCAGAGCAAACGGAAGGTAAGATAAGCAGGACATACTGCGTTTGTCCAAGGCTGCATCCATATATTCATATGTCAGGGTGAGGCAAGGTCTAGAACAGGATAAATAGGCAGGATGGCGTAAGCTCATGGTGATAGAGCTCGGAAAGAGCGTTTAAAAAATTCTTAGCCTAGTTATGGTTAGAAAAAGCTTTCCAAGTGTGTAGCTGCTGTAACCCAAGCTTTAAGGCTTAATGGTCTAAACGATCTAGGGAAACATCAAAGACAGGTGAGACACTGCGAGACGAAGGCAACAGGCAGACAACGAGCAAGCCAGCTGGGGTGAGAGAGTTGAGTGGATCAAAGAAATAAGGGTATAATCTGTTTGTACTGGTTTTTAGTAAAAAAGTGAGGAGGAACAACCATCAAAGCAGAGGAAGATGAAAGATCCGTGGATAGGCCAAACATGAGTCAGTAGACCTCAGTCGCTGAGCGGCTATAACGATAGTGACTTGACTGCTCAGACCAGAAAAGATCAAGCAGAAAAACGGGACTATGCCGCCAAGCAGCAGCCGTTGGTGCGCTAACGCAATGCGGCATGCATAGCTGCATAAAGCCAGCGTGACGTTGGATAATGAACAGCATAATCAAGCAGGTCAGTAAAGGCGCAGCATGTTAGGGCTTGGAAAGGTGGTGTGAAAGTGCATTAGCCGAGCTAAAATTAAAACTACCAGGGGTGAATCTGAGGTAAACCAGGCTTTTCCGCCTCAATGGTCTAATCGAGTAAGGAAATATCAAAGGCAAGGGAGGCAATGCGAGGCGAACGCAACAGGCAGAACAAAAGCAAGGCAGCTGAGGTGTGAGTTGAATTGGTGGCTCAAACAGATGAACGTATCATCGGATTGAAAAGGCTTTAGAGAAAATATTAGAGAGGCAGCAACCAAAGCAGCGGAATTTGAAAGATAAGTGGAAGTGCCAACCACGAGTCAGTATAACTCAGTCGCCCAGCATCTCTCAGAAAACAGGAGAGAGAGCCCAGAGGAGACTGGATTGGGTAGTAAGAAGAGACTATTCGGCCCAGCGTATGTGGGGATGACGTTTGAGGACGCAAGCATAAATTTGGGAGATGAAATCTACAATTTTTAGGACGAGCAATTTACAGAGGGATGGTAAGTGGCAGGCGCATTATATCTACGGAAACTCACGCCATCTTATCTTACTAGTCTGAAAGCAGTTCGCCATTAGTTAGAGAGTCAGGCCACATTGGAAAAGACCAAGGTGGCAAGCAGAGCTACAAGTGTCAGGTTGAGGTGGACCAAAAAAGGAACATTCAGACAGGTAAACAAACTTACCGAACGGTGAGGCTTGAGGGGTTGAGGGAGAAAGAAAGGCAAGCCAGGCTAATGGTAGAAGAAAAATCCAGGTATGCGTCTGCTGTGAAACCTTCTATTAAACCTCAGTGCTGGAAGTGAGGTAAAGAAACGTGGTTGGTCTGCAGTAATTCAGGCATCTAAGCCGCTATGGGCTTAAGGTGGTCACGAAGCAAATGAGTTATGCTAGTCGATACTAACCAAAGGCGACAGGCAAATAACAAGCAACATAGGCGAGCTAGGAGTAGATAAATGGCACAGGCGGATAAGCAACTACTTAGAGTGAAATCGCTTTACGTAAGAGTGCGAAGAGGATAAACACGCTAAGTTGAGGAAGAGGCAGTAGGTGGTTAAAAGAATATACAACTGTAAATGGAAGGGAAAGTACTGAACTGAGAGAGATGGGTAGCTTTCAGTGGCAGGTAGACGCAGTTTAGTTTTGTTGTGTAGCTATATATGGGTAGGTCCGTTTTCCCAAAACCCGTCTGCAGATACGCACGTGCCCAATATTTCCGCTAATTTGGCAAGTGTGCATAAGCACTTTATAGGCACAACGAAAGGTATGACAATTTTAGATGTCCTGACAGCTTCTGGTAACTTATTCCATACGCTGGCGTAGCTGTAGAGAAAGAAGTTACAACGTATAGTACAGTGCTCTTTAGCAGCGAAAATGTGTGGGGCCTTTTACGTAAAGGGTATCTGGTCTCGACCAATGTTTGCAAAAAGAGGCTAATACTTGAGAGTGCCTGTGACGAGTTTGTAGAGGAAGATACGGTTGTCTTTAATTCCAAGAAGCCAAAGTCTGTCTAGCCTGATTTGCCTACACTGGTCTTGGTACCTGAGTGTAGTAAGTAATAGTAGGCGCTCAGAAAACAAGCGCTGTAGCTACTCGAGCACCAAGCTAGCGCATTTGCATGCATTAGCAAGAACTAACGAACAGTATTCCAGAATTAGTCTGGCACATAATTTGTAAAGATTGACTCGAGATTCCATTGAGCGCATAGATTTGAAGATGTATCCAGTGATTGCCCCAATTGTTGCAGTACTATAGCGACTTTTTCACTAAATTTTAGTAAGCCAATGTAGCGCATAAAGTGGTCACGAACGGAGGAACAGATTTCTAGAGAACTATTGTTAAGTAAAAGCTTGTTATGTGGTACAGGACATCTGTAGGAGAGAACGCTGCACGCCGATGCGGAGAATTCATGTTTTCATAAATCATACCAATTTTCAGGTGCGCTGAGGTCATTTTGAATGAGGAAGAAGCTGTTTTGCAGGCAGGTAGGATCAAATGCAAACACTAGCTTCACATCGTCAGCAAACAAATATGGTGTACCGTGACTTAAAATTAGAAATTTGTCAGTTATGTACAGAAACACCAAAGGGACCAACGGCGCTTTCCTGGAACACACCGCTGGTTACGGAAGACCTCATCAAATTGGTGCTACCAAGTTTCACTGCTTTTTGGTGGCTAACGTAGGATAAAAACCCAAAGTGGAGATTACCTGGCATGCCAAATGCGGCTAACGTTGTGTGTATTCTCTTGTGTGAGACTCGGTCAAATGTATTGTTCATGTCATGGAAGACAATGACCGTGTCTACCGAGTGCGTTACGCTGTTCAGAAATTTCAACTGGCAAGTTTGGCAGGAATTTGATGGTGGATACCGGTGCTGTGACCTGGTACTGTGGTTCCAAAGTAATAGGAATGCGAGCGTTTCGTCCTTAATTATTCTCTCTATGACCCTTGAGGCGATAGGTGTGCCACTGATGGGACGGTAGTTGTTGTCGTCTTGACGAGTACCTCGTTTAAGTAGCGGAACAACCCATGGTTGTGTAGAAGCCGCTCTTCCTAGAAAAGATAAAAGTATGAAGAGGAAGGACTGGGAGTTTTGAACCCCCAAGTTTCAGCAGTGAGTGAAGACACCGAATTGACCAAGATAATTTGACATCTTCAGCGAACAAATTGCCTGCATTTTTTGCACAGGCTAAAGTCGATAGTGTGCAGCCGATCGTCAGTAAACTTAGCTATGCTATCCGGTACTAGCAAATGTGTAGCAGTGAAGGAATTACAGAATTGATTTTAATGGTGGATAAGTTCGCCTGAAAGCCTTTTGATCCATATCCTCTATGTTTCTGTATAATTTTCTTAACTCGTTATCGCTTCCAGAACAATTTCATCTCCCTGAAACGTTCTACTTACTTGCGGTTCCATGGCGTTATGCTCCGTCAATCTCGCCAGTGGATTATTTCTTCCCGCTAGTAGAATCTGCATGTGATTGATGCCATTATACGATGGATACTTGACCCACCTCGCTAGTGTGGTGTGCAGATTTTACACCTTTTGGACGTATATTGCCTCTGGTCTATACTTCTGCGCTTGGCCGTACCTGATACCAAAGAATACAGCAAGCTCCTCGACCGTTCGAAACAACCTCACCTTGCAAGCGTCCCACAGCTGCGATGGTTACCTCTCGTTGACATGCCAGCGACACCCACCTAGTCCTGGGTTATTTGCGCGGACATGGCTACAGCTTATGATTTGAGTTACATACGCACCTGCATTAAGCAGCACCCCAATTTACACAGATTATCTCCGAAAAATACGGCCGTCACCAACCGTTATAGGTGCACCTTGACTAAGCCTTCCGCTGAGGCAACAGGAAATCGGGTGTACCATGATAGCGATTAACCGTTCAGAAACTCGGTCCTGGAAAAGCGTTACAAGTATCTAAATATTATTTACATTGCGGTAAATGTCAAAGCTCAGGACGTGGCGGGTTCTCGCCCAGCAAGTGTTCTCTATATGAAAAGCCACATATGTCTGTTTAACGACACTGCGACAGGGCAATTGTGACTCGCCACCGAAATAAAATCACCGCCCACTGCATCATACGGAGACTGATCACAATATCTGATAGTTGCGTACATACCGTGTTTAACAAACACTCCATCAGACTTCTACGCCCACGGATAAACGGGCAGCAACATCCGGAACAATTCGAACCCTCACCTAGCATTTCCGTAACTGAAACACTTAGTGGCCTGACAGGGCTTCGGTGCCACATTTCTCTTTGAAACCAATGATCACGCCCTTCATCCCTGCAGCATTCCTAGGCAAAATTAGGTGCAACATTCAAGCCATGTATTTTGCCAACACATATTACTGTCGTGTGGTGTACACACGCTTTTAGTGTTTCTATGGCTCTGTCAACCACTTGATCACATCTGTACTGGCGTGCAGCATTTCATCGTGAATCTAGGTATTTATTTATGTATTTAATCGCATAAATCGACTGCATCAGTAATTAACCTTTTGTCAGGGAGCATGAGGGTGATAATGGGTAAATCGGTGCGGTCACTCCGAAGTTCCAAAAGTCTAGCAAGCGATTGTCATTTGTCGTGGGTACAAAGTGCTCCATGCTCAGCTAATATATGTTCAAGTTAAGCAAGTTTATCAAATTGGCCAGGGTTTCATTCCAATGAACTAGGAGCTAAAAGTATTTGGGCTTGTTGTAGGTGCAGTGCATTTACTTGAGCTTGGCAGAGACACTGCGTGTGCCAGCGTCAATGGGAGACAGTATTTTGCTTATCTTGGTGAGCTATGAGATAAGGGCGCCTAATCAATTCGTTAGGTTTTTGAAGAGCGCACCAGTCGTTGCCTCTGTATGGACCACCAAAAAGAAGTCATCCAAAATGCCACTCTGAAAGGTGAGGAATTTGCTTCTTAACTGATGCGGCGGAGAAGTCATCGTAAATATTTCAAACTATCGTGGTGCTTCGCTATCTTGTAGGCACAACCCTGAAGATTGTTTAAGTTGTCCGCCCATGCGTGGGGGATAACTTTCATGAATAGAAGGTCCAAGGTATTAGGTCCTCTCGTGGCAGCATGCAGAGCTTGAGTCCAACCACATGTAAATACGATGTCAACGAAGGCCGTATACCTGGAACGTGTGGACTGCTCAAGCCACGAAATATTGGGCATATTGAAATATCCACTAATTACCATAAAACATGTTAATGCAAATGATGCTTCATGAAGTAGATTTACCAGGTCCTTAACCATAGAATAGGAGGAATTAGGTGAGTTAGATACACAAATGCTTAGGAGGTCGAGCTGGCCTGCAATGGACTGAATCCCAACGGAATATTCTGGATTGTCAATTAAAATAGCTTGGAAAGTTAATGCATGAAAGTCATGGTTGACGTAAATATGGCAGCCACCTCCACGTTGCTTGGCATGCCCATTACAGCAAATATGGTAACCTGGAATGTGCAGCAGCGCACCAGATGCGTCAAGTGTGTGTCACGTTTCTGCAATAAGTACTACATGCGGAGTGGACAATAGTAGGAAAGGTCCTAGAAGGTGTATTTAGGATTGATCGCGCGTTGAGCAGGACGACTTTATATTAGTAATTAAGTAGCACAGCTAAGTTTGCTGTCAGTGTGCAATTCATGGTAGCAAGGATACCAGTGTCAATGACTGCGTTATCCTAGAGCAGGTTGGGTTGTAGGAGTGAATCCGTTTGGTTACCATGCTATAAGGACGCAGTGGAAACAGGTTTGTAATTGTCTGAAAGCTTATTGGCGATGACTAACGTGCCGGCGGGGGTATATTAAACATAAACGTTAGAAGATAACGATGGACTATAGTTAGTAAGCATTCCTGAGGGGCTTGGTTCTGCCAGCTATGGGTTGGTTACTGTGGTATTTTTACCGCATTCCAAGACCCGAATAGGGGAGTGGGAATGTTTACATACAATGTAGAGGTTTCGGGTTAGGTCGTCAATTGGATGTGTAGAAGACAAGTTCAAAGGCGCGGCAAGAAACGTCTTAAGGGGAGCAAAAGCCTTCGTTGCAGTTCCGCAGGTGTCGTTGTGTTGCGCAGCAAAGGAGCAATTGTGAAATATCACGTGGGGTGATGGGGACCGTTAATGCATGCCGTTACTAGATTTGGTTTTTAATGAGTCGGCGCCTGCAGTAGGTTTTGGATGGCTTTGTAGCAATTGCTCAGGGGCATCTGTGGGATATTTAAGAACCTGTTAACTTGAAAGAGAGCAACTCGTCCCGCAGTCTCGTAAATTGTGGCGAGCCGTAGCCTGTCATATTCCATAAAAAAGGAACAGCGGTGAAGTAGTGACTTTTTAGGTAGACTCACAGTACTGTGTGT
>CALYDF020010193.1:0-10165 GCA_944474145.2 Dicrocoelium dendriticum
GTCCATGACGTCTGACTGCGCTGGGAGAGCACAAGATCCAGGATATGAGGCAACTGGCCGGCGAGAATACTGGTCGGCATGAAGACATATTGATACAGATTGCAGTCGAAGACGGTATCGAGGAAGGCTGCATCGAAGGGATTAGGTGCACGATTGCAAAGAAGGAGGGCCCAGTCGATAGTAAGAGCATTAAAATCTCCCACAATAAGGCAATCCTTTCCTGCACCGTGCTTCCTGATCAGTACCAACAGGCGAGCTCCGGCGCCCAGTGGCACTCTGTAGATGATACCAAGCAAGGAATATCCGCACCTGTCATGAATGCGACACCAAAGGGCATCGAAATCGCTGTCATTGTCACGTGAGACCCCAACTAGATGGGACTTCAGATCCGCCCTCCAGTAGAGTATTACGCCGCCTCCGGACTTCTCCCCATGACGATCGGCCGGAGAAAGGTGGTATCCAGGGATAGATACTTCAGACTCATTTATGTCTGGAAATAACCATGTTTCGGTGAAAGCCATTAAATCAGGACAAACCTCTGCGGCAGGCATCTGGATCTTATCAAGTTTATTTCTCAGACTGCGTACATTGGCGAACAGCACACGCAGTTCGTTCTTTTTCGTTACTGTCCTGGGGTGAGGAGCATCGGCCTCCACCGGGTCCTCGGAGATTTCCGAACTACGAGAAAATCCACGATATGAAGATCTGTTTCACCACTCGCCCGACGGATCCTCAGCTCATCAACAGCTCTTTTTCATTTTGATCCGATCTTCCGGGGAGAGATCTCTCAACACATAAAACGGCTGGACTTTGAGACGTGGAGTCCGTCGGATAATGCGTCGCCATTCTTCCTCGTCTTGGCACACAACCTTAAGGGGGCGAGCCTTGATGGAATCTTCTTGTTTTCCACCTAAGCGGAAGGCCGAGATAATGTTGATTCCCTGTTTGCCTTCGTCGAATAAAACAGAGATCAGTCGTTCAAGGAACACTTGGTCGTCTGATATCCTCCCGGCTGGAGTATCTTTGGTCGATTCAGGCGCGTTCATGATGATGAGACATCGGTCACAGGAGGGTGGTTGGGCACGCCTGGAAGTCTGTGGTTGGGAAGGATTTGTGCTGTCTTTGATCAGCGTTTTCAATTGGTTAATCTTCTCAAGTACAGATTTGAACTGGGACTGAGGAGAAGGCTTGGATTTAGACTTCAGCTTGGGCTTAGCGTTATACATAGCCGGGATATGTACACCAGAAGCGGTGTGCTTTCCCTTACCACCGCAGCGTATATCTTTGTTTTGGGCTCACTGTGATGGACGTAGCCAATGGCTCCGAGAAAAAATCAGAGGGCCCGCGACTTCGCTTACCTGTGGCGGAGGTTGGTGCGGGGGCAGAAGGGGGAGAATGAGGAGTAACCAGGGGGCCCTGGGTGGCGGGAGCTTTGGGTTTCCTTGAATGCGGTGAGGGTTGAACGAAGACAGCCCATTCACAAGACGTCTGTTGTTTAAGGAAGTACGGCAGACATCCCTCTAGTCTCCTAGATCTGACGAGCAGGATGAATGGTATGGGATTTTATGGATCAGTGGTTCCTGAAGTGCTGCAAAATCGGCCATACCCTGGTCATTACTCTTATTAATTGACGCCATAACATGAATTTTTCGTGTGCTATAGTAATGGGGTTGTTAGCTGAAATCTTGGGGAAACTGATCTATTAAACACGTAGCAGAAAAGTTGACAATAGAACAAATGTTAGCGAACAAGCTCGTTCTTCAGTGGTTCATTATCAGGCTAGTACAGTAAGAATGGATGCCATAAGCGTAAACAGATGAGGGTACAAGTTCAAAAGTTGAAACGGTCTGAGTGACCAAGTGGGACAAATTTGTCCGGGCTCTAACTCTACCCTGGCCCCCTGTAACGCTGACACATGGTGTGGAAAACACTACACACACACACACACACACACACACACACACACACACACACACGCAAACACCACTGATCCCTGTGGGGCCAATCATCTAGCTTGCTCATTCAGACCGTTTTAACCTCTGAATTTGCACCTTTATCTGTTGTTTATGTTCATACCATTTATTCATGGTATATTAGTCTGATGATGAACCACTGAAATGGAGCTTGTTCGCTAATAGTTGTTCTGATGTCTACTGCTGGAATATTTTAGCAATTTGACAATAGTCAACTTTTCTGTTTTCAAAGCAGAGGCGTAGCAAGGAGACGAAAGAGCGATCCGCCCCTGGCGGCACGTGACAGGGGGCGGCATTTTTAACACGGCAGATTGTTCGATACCAAATAAAAAGGATAAAATATGCGGATAAGCTGAGGGTTAAAGATTCCAATGTTACTCTGCTTGACCAACAACACCTTCGCGTCATATGCCGCTCCTGTGCAAATGTTTTTCCCAGCGATCTTACTTGTCCCATTGTGGTCACTTTCTCCACATTTATCTGTGTCGCAAACGATCATTCCTTTCATCGTAAACTAATGTGCATCACAGTCAATTATCTGTCATACAGGTCCGCGGTCGTCACCCGTGGTTTAGTGGCAAAAACTGCCGGCATCCAGAAGCCACGGGGTCGGAACCCGACAAGGACCCCAGGAAGGCGCAACACTGACAAAACTTATGATGACAAAAAGGCTGTGTGGTGCTTCTCCAGACGTGTCGAAGCCTGCTGACTGAGAGGGCACTGAAACGATCTACCTACGAAAAATGCACTTTACCCCGAGCCAATTGTGTGACCTTCATGCGCTTATTCTGCCATCTGTCAGAGCCAGAATTTTACCACCGCCCAAGGCGGCGAAAGTAGCTGCTACGCCAGTGGCTCCAAAACAGATTGGATCATTTAGAGTGGTACTAGATCGAGCGTTACGTTGACGCCTGCCGGCGAAGTCTTCGGTTCTTCCGAGAAATAACCCGTCTTGCACCCGGATTTACCTTTTTATTTTCGTAGTTTTGCTGCTTATATGATTCGAACTTCTACTGTTATCAGGTCTGCTTTGTTATGCGCCCACGCACTTGTCGCTTGCGGTAGTGTCAGCTGTGCTATGCCGGTGACAGACGATTCCGGAGGCATACAATGCGACGACTGTAATTGCTATTATCGCCAGCTGTGTATCAGTCTGAATGGCGAGCAGTATGTATTGTTTACGGCGTCAGCCGTGAACTACTAGGCTCTGCTTTCCATCCCCGCTCAGGCTATCTTCACCTGATGAGTCCAAACCAGGACGAAACTGCCGCCGTGGGGTGTTATTGTAAGGAGGAGCAACACCCAAATAACTCCATTGCAGATACGGTCCACGCGCTCGGGATTACCGAGGTCTCAGTAGATGTTGCGTGTCGCAGCCCCACCACACAGCTGGTTCTCCAAGTCTAACTTTGAAGAAGCTTTTCTGTATACCAGCGGCAGTTTGCAACTTAGCCGCGTCATTTGTTGTGGACGCGGGCGGGGGCGTCCAGTAGAGACGTCGAAACCTTTGATGCCAGAGTGCAAAGTTTGGGGCATTCAGTCACAGCGGTCATCACTTTCGACCGTAAGATAGACCGGCCCATAGGTGCATTTGTGGTCTCCAGTGATGTCAGTCCGATGTGGCCAAATGGGCAGGTTAGCTCTGTTGGCCAACCGGTGGTGCCCGCCATCGTGTCAAAAGCCCCGGTTGAGGTGAATCCGATTGATGTAGATGCCGCTGACATTGTTTCTGGCTCTACTCAGAAAGAGGTCAAATCGAATCCGCTTAACTGAGACGAAATAGGATTAGAAAATTGCATAAGCGCTTTACCAAAGCTGCAAATAAGGTTATCTCGGTGCCGGGTGAAAAGCAACAGATGCAATCATCACCTGCTAAGCTGACTGTCGTTTGTGCGGTGGTGACAAGTCCAAACACCATTCCCTGTCATCCGGGGATACAGATCCTTAAGGCTGATACCGATGTTGAGCCACCGGCCCCTTCACTCGTAGAACAAAGGAGAAAGCGGTACATAGCTACCCGTAAGCCCCATCTAAGGTTGGAAAGCTCAAAGAATGTTGAGGCAAAGAAGCCAGAGCAAGAGACGTATGCTGTAGTTGCATCAGCGTCGTCTGGTAGGTTGCACCCAGTCTCATCGTCTGCGGCTAAGCCAAATGCAGTTAACGGGAAATCAAAACCCGTAGAGTAACTGCACCGTCGAGGTGGTTCCGTCATGGATAGCAGCGTCAGATTCCTTAACGCGGTGTAAGCAACTGCTATGCTTCCAGCTGAACGCATGTTGGACGACCGTCAGTGATTTAAAATGTACGTAACAAATATTCATCCTCCTGGGTTTACCGGCGTTACTGCCTGGAAGCTGACTAGACTGAATGCCGTTCCAGTTGGCCGCCAAACCCACGACCGCGTTTACTTCGTGTGATCTTTACGACCCCGGAGGAACGCAAAGCGCTGTTACGGTTCGCTTTTAAACTGAAGGGTACAAATGCTAGTGTTCAGCTTGGCCTTCCACCAGCAGATATACTGAAGCAAAGGAGGCTATCAAGGATTTTAAAAGCAGGCGAACGGCCCTTGACCAAGGTCTCCGGCTAGTTGGTTTTCAGATGATCAGCCGGCGGTCCATTTCTGCCCTGCCCGTGCCCTTTTTGGTAGCGCACGATCCGGATTAGTTCATTGCGAATACCTTCAAATAGGGCTGAGCAATGTGCGTAGCCTGAGGAATACGATGTGCGAGTATCGTTCCAATATATTCTCATTCACTGAAACATGGCTGTCTCAGGATATCATGGGCGGTGAAGTACATGTAAGTGACCACACACTATGTAGATGTGAGGGTCCTAAGGACGGTGAACACGTTTGCTTGGACACACTTGCTGATATGGGTAGGAGCCGGCCCCAATGGCGTTTGTGTTGTGAGTTCCTTTGTCCATCCCCCTCCTGTTTAGCATCCCCCTCCAATCACGATCTCAATCGTTAGGCATAATATGACTTTCTTTTACGGCAGCCAGCTGTTAGCTCTCCGGAACGATGTCCATCCGTTACTGGGGACTCAGAGGGCGTGCCACTGTTTGTTTTGTTTTTTTCTTTTCTTGCCTTTTGTATTGCGGCACAATAGCTGAGGTGTTTTCCACCTCCAGCTAACGTGTAATGATGATGATGATGATGATGATGTAGATGTGATCGCCCCGTTGGCCGACAAGGCGGGTGCGCCGCTCTTTATGTTGACTGTTAATTTGACGTTTTGAGGACTTACATATTTCAGTCGGTAGGCAAAACTGTTGTAGCTCTGTCGGATGTGATTAGCACTTACTCGGATCAATTTAAATTTGTAGTTGTTTGTAGATGCCTGGAGGGTTACTCCAAAGAGATACCTGACTTCATTCGCTCGCAGCCTGCCAAATTCAAATTCAATTGAGACAGGAACAAAAGGCAATTCCCATGGTCGTTCCATCCTGTATGCGTCGTTGGTCCACGTTAGACTGCAGTGGCAAGATCGGTCAGTTGTGGGAGTCAAGTCAGCACGTACAAAGCAAATCATGGTCAACCAATGAAAAACCCACGTGCCCTGCACTAGCAGTCCCTGCTACGCCGGCTACGTGAAATTAAAAAGGAAACGAAAATTGTAAACTAGATATAAAGCAGAAGTGTGCGAAAGAGGACGATGAAGTGGAAGTTAGTAGGGGTGAATAAAAAGTAAGATAGCTGGAGAGCAAACAGAAACTAAGTTAAGCAGAAAAGGAAGAGTTTCGGAGCTGCAAGTTGAGGACATCTAAGCGAGGTTTAAACTCTGTCACCGTGGATAACGTGAGAGCGTCCTCAGGTAGCGCGTTCCAAGAATCTATCACTCGGTGTGACAAACGAGTGTCAGCCCGAACCCGATCAGATCTGAGTTTGTGCAATTTCATCGGATGCCCGCGGAGAGTAGGTAACTGTGTAGGATGAAAAAGCCAAGAAATGTCTGGACCTATCCGCCCTCTCAGTATACGATAAGTGAGAAGCAGCTCGCCACAAAGACGACGGTAATCTAACGAAAACATCCTTAGCTTGAGCAACGAGATAGGACAGGTGCCGCAACCCGTGGACCATTTTGGTTCCTATTCTGAGGACCCGCTTTATCGCCATCCTGTCACGAGTCAAGCAAGGAGGACAACCCTGGACGCAATACTCCAGGTGCGGTCTAACAAAGGCCGTAAACAATTTAACACACATTGCTTCTGTTAGGATCCCAAATGATCTACGGATCATCCAGAGGGTTCGAAAACCCCCTGCAAGACGCTTTCTTCCAGTTCTCGCTGGATTTAAAGTCCTGAGACAAAGTGGTTCCCAAGTCAGTTTGCTGGGATACGTGCGGCATTCCATTATCGCCAAGCCGGTAGTGCGTTGTCGGACCACTTGATCCTATATGCACAACTGAACAGTTGTTGTAGTTTATTGGCATCTGCCACAGAACGGACCAAACAAGGAGTCTGTCGCGAGCCTGTTGCAGCACTTTGGAGCCAGCGTGGTCGCTCACCGTGGATCACAACTTCAACTCGTTGGCGAACATGAGGGTAGGCAGCCCCAGCACTTCTGGCAGTTTATTTAGGTACATAGCAAATATCAGTGGACCAAGAACTGATCCCTACGGGACATAGCTCAGAACTGCCTGTCAGAACAAAACTAGAGCCCACCCGAACACGCATCTCGCGCCCTTCGAGAAATTCGAATAGCCATCGAAGCGCGTGCCCGGAAACACCGTAAGAACGGAACTTAAGAGAAAGACGATTATGCTGGACAGAGTCAAACGCTTTGTGGAAGTCAATGAATGGCACATCCACTGATTGACCCTGATCGACAGACTCCGCCCAACTTTCCCGAGTACGCATCAAGTTGGTCAGGCAGGAGTACCCTTTGCGAAAACCATGTTGAGGTGCGCTATGAAGTGCTTTTCGGCGACATCCCTCACCAACTTTCCTAGCAACTTAACCAGCACACAGGTTAGACTGACAGGCCTGTAGTTTACAGGAAGTTGCTTATCTCACTTTTTAAAGAGGGAGCAAACTACAGCTTCCTTCCAGTCGGTGGGTAAGGTGCAACTGGTAAGGGACTTCTCAAACAGGCAAGTTACGGGCCCACACATTTCCTTTGCAAGTTCGTATACCAATTTTGGATGAATGGCATCAATTGGAACAATGATGGAGCGGCTCCAGTCCGTTGGGGCAGTTTCCAGCACCCACAGTTTCACTAGTAACTCATATAAATCATCCACAAGAGCAGGTCCCTGGAATTTGAAGAGGGTTGGAGGAAGATCATCTGGTCCCGCGGCTTTATTCAACCTCAGCAGTCCGATCTCACGTTCGACTTCTGAGCGAGAGGGTGGATCCAAAGGGACAGCCCAGTGAGCAGAGCGATCACTGGCCGGCGAGAAATCCAACAGTTCTGGCCGAGTAAATTGTCTCTCAAAGGGCTCAGCCCAAGGCTCCAAGCGTTTTGACAAGTTGTGGATAGGCTGTCCACTCTCGTCACGTATAGTTTCACTAACACCAGGTCTCCTGCTGCCCGTTTCCCGTATCAGACGGAATAACTTTCGATGGTTACCAAGGGCAGCGGCCACTTCCATCGCGGTCTCTCTTCAGGCTAGCACGGAGTTTTGCCCGGAGCTCTTTGCGAGTTTCATTGTGTTCGCTTCCAGCCGGAATATGCCGGCGAGCATCGATAAGTTCCAGAGACTGCGAAGAGACCCAATGTCCATGTTGGCGATTAGACTTACCACATGAGGATTTGCCTGCTGCTAGTAAAGTCTGGTGAACATACGACCAGTGAGCTTCAATTGTCTCCAGTGAGCGCTTACTCAACCCGCATGTCAGCGTATTTCGATACGCATTCAGAACAGCTGGCTTCGTCAGTTGACTGGTGTCAATGCGCTCACAGCGTCGTCGTGGGCGTCCGCCAAACGCATCCGCATGTCAGCACATACAAGTGCATGGTCGGTGTCCACACATGTGCTCCAAATCGAGCGACAGTTCTGCACGCAGCCTCTCCATCGGTAACTGATTGCAATGTGATCGATTTGCGTCCAAGGCTGTTTCGAGGCTGGTGGGCGCCAATTCACTCTCCGGCGGGTGCTGTGTCGGAAATTAGTGCTCGCAAGAAATAAGCGGGCATCTTTACACAAATGAAGTAACCGTTCACCACTATCATTAGGGGAGCCTACACCGTGTTGGCCGCTCAGATGCGGTTCATCGATGGACAACATTCTAACTTGTGCGCTCAGATCCCCCGCCAGCACAACCGTGATCGTGCTTCTTCTGTGGTGAAGGAGCTCGGTCAGTTGGCGGTAGAAGTCGTCTTTTACCGAATCATCGCTAGAGTTTGTGGGCGCGTAGGCAGCGATGACGTATAGACACCCGTTAGTCCAGCGCGACTTCGAGGCTTTGAACGAGCTAGTGAAACCGGATCGCACACATGCGGCTGCCGGTGGTCCAGAGCCTTAGGAGCTTGTATCACGGTGCCGATGCATTGCACTGCGTGGACCGGATACTGTGAGGTTGCCCAGAAATCGAGAAGGCGACGGGTAGGTTCTGAACCAAAGGCAATTTGGTTCCAAAACTGACGCAAGGCAGCGCATATTTCGAGGTGGGTCTACAAGGGGTTCCGTTTTACACAGGACTAAGGGCATTCCATTAAACCGCAATGGAAAAAAGGTGACCTGGGAGTAATGTCTTGCCTCTGCAGTGCATTTGGTATGATATAACTTAGATATATAAGATGACATCGGTTAAAAAAAGCACTCTCCAGCTAGTTCAATGGGATCTAAAGAGGAGCCACACACCTCTCGCGCGCCCACTATTAAGTCGCCATCGCTCATTGCGCGATAGGTTCAGTTAGTGTTAAATTACTATTGTTTCGCGGGGAACCGGTTTTTTCCATACTTTCGCTTATGCTATGTGATAGTTATCAGTGTCTTGTCAAATCAAAGTCGCCTATCGTGTCTCGACTTCTCGATCCTGCCCATATCTCGTGCGCCCCTGACAATCCCCTCAGGAAGCTGGTCATTTGCTTTCTTGATGTTTGTCTGTTCATTTCGAGTAGACGGTCATGCTACACTTAAGATTCTAAACTCATGTAAAAACTTCCATGGCCTACAGTACTCCCGGTACTTTGTTTGCTTAAGGGGCATGTGATCTTTTCCATAATCAATTTTTCCATTTTTTATGTTTCCAGGTGACTATCACACAATTCTAAGTTACGCGAGCGATGCCTTGCTTGCGCTCTGGTTTTCTTTGATCAACCTTTTACTATCATCCCACGTGCTACTATATGCGTTCTGGCAGGGGGGGCGGCGGTAGGGTTTGGGGGGGTACCCACGGGTCGCGAGTCAGATGAACTCGGCAGACTACTTCGATTCGACACCGCTTTGATTTGCAGTAGTCGTCCAGCACGTCGTTTTCCCCGAACTCTCCGTTGACTCGTCTAGCTAACATTCGCCTTCCTGTTGATCCACATCGATACCGGCATTTCTTGATCCCCATAGTCTCCACCTATACCTGTTATCTTTTTCGAACGTCTTCACGCGTTTAAGCATAAATGTATTTGATTATCAGGACTTCTGTTCATTTCTGGTGACTCGTCGATTAGCTTGGGTCGATTGTTGCTGACATAATACTGCAATTCGTCGGCTTGTCGGACGCGCTGTGTTACCTCTTCATTGTTTTGCGACCTGGCATTGGGTCATTTGATGTGTGGACGCCTTTCTAATTCATACCGGAAGGTTATTGATCATTGAGTTATCCACTTGATTAATTTTGCGTTATTACCCTGCCAACACATGTACCGCGGTGAACTTTAATATGGATAAAGACGCACAGCATATATATCATGTAGTCAGGCATGCGGTCGACAGAGCTCTGTGAAGCCTACTGTGGGTGGGATGGATAATGCAGCCCCCCCCCCCCCCCCCCAAAATTCCCCATCCGACATTCTATTGCAGTTGTCGATCAAGTGTAATATATGGGATTGCGTTTGAAGTGGTGTGTAGCTCTGCTCCACCAGATTTGATCCTTCGGCACAATCCTTTTTAAGATTCTAGTTCCGTGCCAACCAACACGCTTTCTCAACACCGTACCTAAGGGGTCATTAAGGTTAACTCACTGACTAAATAATGTGCGTGCACAGTTTAAGTCATTCAGTTTTTCGTTATACTTTGTACTCCAAGTAA